>JAUTBQ010160613.1:0-12758 GCA_032361185.1 Lepetodrilus ovalis | reverse complement strand
AATTTAAAACCGTGAACCGAACCGTGTGCATACAAACCACGAATACCGTGAACCGCGGTGAATCGTCTCGTCCCTAACAGTGTCACCTCGATATAATGCTGAAGTTAGGGTCCATGATATACCCAGCCTTTATAGTACTACAGGAAAAAAAACGAAAATAAAAAATGGGATCCACATTTGACCCCGCCTTATATCCAAATCCGCTGTGTATCGGACAGTGTGATATCGAGGGGACACAGTAGCTGAATAATTGTTCCTTAATTGTTTTGATTACCGGTAGTGTTATTCAATGTTACAATATGTTTATGTAAGTTACATCAGTGGTTTCAATAAGGTGCCACCAACTGCCAAATTTGTTTATCTTCTTCACTAATTTTGCCGTCTACTTTCAATATGAAATTTAAAATAAATATGTGTGATAATTTGGATAGATTGTATGATTGACCATCCTACTTTTGCTACTCTGTCACCTACTTCCACAAGTCGTGATATTAGTGAAAGATTCTAGAACGTGACTCTAAAGCTCATTATTTTTTTTTTTTAAATACTTCCTTTTCTCATGAAACCACTGCTACTTGATATACAGTATTTATGTTATATAACCTTGATATATATAAGTGAAATAATATAGACGTCAATTTTTGAGAATAGAATAAAATACATGTATTTAGCTTCTGACTCTAAGGTAATGGGACCAATCATCTCATACAAATTACAATTATTTTTTTTCTTCACACTGATCAAGTAAAACGTCTCGAGCATATGTCAACATAGAGCCATTGACAGCTAAGTGTTTGGTCCTGTATGTATGTAGTGGGCCCCCTTTATTCTGTTTACTCAGAATGGTCATTTACTTTAGCAGTGTTCAGCAATACCTAGATGTCAGGTGTCTGGCCTCCAAATACCAGGGTGGACACAGTATCCACTCCTACCACGGCCAGATGGCTTTGAGGGTGGCCACTGACTAGTGGGGTTACCATGATGGTGTGGAAGCCAGTAGCTAAGACAGTGCTCGAGCAGCATTCTAGGGTTAAATATCATAAGTAATATCTTGATTATTATCATCCTCGAAATCCCAAGCTATTGTGACTCCACTACTTTCTGTCACACACTCACACCTGGGAGAACTGCCTATTAGCGAGCATCACTGTGAATAATTAAAAAGTTAATAACATGGATTGGTCGCTATATTTAGAGCCCACGCAGCAGAGGCGTGTCCATGTTGGTCGCTATATTTAGAGCCCAGCAACAGAGGCGTGTCTAGATAACTTTTTAATTATTCACAGTGATGCTTGCTAACGAAAACGGACTTCTGAATAGGCAGTTCTCCCAGGGTATGAGACAAAAAGTAGTGGAGTCACAATAGCTTGGGTTTTCGAGGATGGGACAGACGGAGCATATACATTTTAGGAAGCAAAGTAAATGATTAGAATTTCTTCCACTACCAGCTCCATTTATACAGTGAGGGCATTTAATACATTAGTGAAATACCACATCACATTATATACATGGCATTAAGTTTTCTGACAATTTCACAATATAATAATTCTAACAACAAAGCTGATTCAGCTTGAGGAAATGGATGCCTTTTTTTGAGGGTGTGTTTTTTATTTTATTTTTTATTTGCTTTTATTAAAACAGCATTTACTATTTAGTTATCTATTTCACATTAATTGTATATCAAAAACATTGATTCAATTTGACAAAATGCAACCTAAAATTATGGAGATTAATAATGGCAATTTCCAATGCTACTTTATCCCTGCAACCCTCCATCTCCCTAGGGCTAGAAGCAAGCTCCGTGCGATTCTACGTGCTTCAATTCTAAAATTACTGCAATCCAGATTTTTATTCATACTGTCAAACGATAATTTTTGCTTTGATAATTACAAAAATAAGTTTTTGTACTCTTAGTCTAGTGATGCTGAGAAAAACCCAACAATGATCTATGGCACATGCCCTGTGGAGAGATTAACAGTCCTGTTAGGGATCAGATCATCTCCACCTAGCCTTTTCTGAAAATTTAACTGACATTTTTGTATGACTTTTCAATGTAGCATCATCGATATTTCCCAACGGACCATCACCAGACACACCAGACAGACCGACAGCTGTGGTACAGTGTGGAATACTGGGGGGCACACGATACTTGCAGAGTGCACTTCACGAACGACTGTCGCACGACATTCTCCCAGTCTTGGCTGTGGGGTGAGGTGATGAACACTATGTTTTGTCCTGTACGGATCGACACATTGCCTTCTACCAGTGACGCGTGCAGACTAAGCAATGTTGTGCTACACAGCAAGTTGACATTATATCACAATAAAATAGTTTACATTGTCATCGATATAACATTATGTACATGTACCTAGATAAAAACAAAAGTACTTAAGTTTCTTCCAGTCCGGTTCATTCAGAAATTACATACACGTTAAAATTCAAGCAAACACGGAGGAGTCGGATGGGAACGCAGTCACGCATGTACACGTGTACTGACGGACAGAAGGAATACTTGGATGAGATAAATGAGCTGAAGGAAGGCGATGAGAAAAAGCTTAAAAGAGTCCCTTGTCAATTACTAAGCCAGCCACTAAACCAGTCACATGTTACAACTCTGGGGTAGACAACACCTAGCAACAACTCCACAGATGGGACATATTTTCATTGAACAGAAACTGGAATGGCCAGCAAGTCTATTTTTCTCAATTACTGTCTTGGATACGATTTGTATAACTGTAATATTCTCTCACAATCGTTGGTAAAGCTTTTGATACCAGAAAAATAATGCCAAAAATTTCAGTTAATAAATCTGATTATTGTTTTCTTTTAAACAAAAATAAACAAAAGTTATCATTTGCACCGAATATTCCATGTTTCATCTAAACAGGTTTTATCAATATTTCCAAATGTCCTCACGACGGTATGCAACAGAAAAACAAATAAGATTGCTTTAAACCAAGTCCCAAACAGAAAGTAAGAATACGTCAACTTTGTGCAACAGGAAGATGGTACAGAACGTAAGGTATATATACTTTACATTTGTGCATATTTACAAATGAAAAGATGGCACTAGTAGACTGCTTTACTTAGCTATACCAGCATTGAACCTACCAGAAAGAAGACGGTTTTACTTAGCTATGAACCTACCAGAAAGAAGACAGTTTTATTTAGCTATACCAGCATTGAACCTACCAGAAAGAAGACAGCTTTACTTACTTAGCTACGGTATATCAGTATTTGGATGCTATAGGTACCGTAGTGCTCAATGCACATTCCATAAAGTAACAAGCTCCTGATATTGTTAAACAGAAATATTCCAAAGAGTCTGTATTTAAGATTCCATCATAACAATTAGTATCTTCACATATAGTCATGGTAAATGTAGTTCTGAGTAGATACTTATAAACACGATAGTAAATGTGACCTCAAATGGAATACACAAGTTGACATTAATAGTTACCATGCATTACACAAAGAATACTGAAGACTCTCGCAATATGTTGTCACAATGGAGACACATAGCTATATATGTATGAAATTTAAAAAGAAAATGGGTACAGCCTCTTCAAATTAGTTCCCATCAAGATTGCTAATACTGTTCTGTTAAGTGGCCCTACATGTAAGGTATTCATAACACTGATTGTACACTTTTGGTTAAAGGAAACAAAAGCATATTTCCGGGCTCACCCGATGGAACAGAGTCCAGTTGAGGACGGAGGCAAACGTGGCAAGACACCTCATCCGCTCCTCCGCCTCTGGACTGGTCGATCTCCATTCCACACAGGCATGCCAGATATGGAGTGACCAAACACAGACACGCAGACGCTGAGAAGATACGAGCTGCACGTCCAGTCTACCGTTAACATATCAGATAATATAATATATACAAGCGGGATAAATGAACTATGTACACATTGATTGAGATATCTCCCCACCGGACAGCCACACAGTGGAAAGGTGAAAACGTACGTTATGTTGGCTCGATCAGCCTTTGGACACACCAGGGCAGTGAAGACAATTTCTCATCACGGGAGGACATTGTACAGCCCAGGAATACCGCTGTCCCTAAGCCTGTACACGGACAACACCAGCTGTCACGCCGGTATGCCTTCAGGACATGTATGCCGATATGACAAGCCTGTACATGGATATGACATGACTGTATGGAGTCTGTACGCCTACTGGACAAGTCTACACACACAGGACAAGTCGGGCCACCTACAGGACAAGTCGGACCACCCACAGGACAATCCTGTATGAAGACATGACAAGCCTGTACACGACAATTCAAGCATACCTAAATTACTTTCTTTTGCTAGTATTGTAACATACATTCATAGATATTTTGAAATTACATAGAAAACCTCAAGGTCCGATCACAATCTACTGATAATCGGCACAGATTCCAACTGATAGGCATACTTCTTCCAGAGTGAGCATACATTTGGACCAACAGGCATGAAACTCATTTGGTCAACTTCATAACAAAACAATAGTGAATGAATGATTTCCACGCAAGCGTCAGTTTCTACAGATTTTCCATCTACAGTGCAGGCTTTTCAGACCGACTACCAATTGCACAGACAGAAGTACTTCCATGTTCCTAAGCACGTCATATATAACTTTCTCACATTAAATTAAGTAAGGTCATAATAGGAGGACCTAAGCCCACATACATATCTGCTGCATGCGTAGCAATATTTCAAACTACTAGCCGTGTTCCATGAATTAGGAGTTTGATGATCGACAAGTGGGACATGACATGGGGAAATCAGCTCAGATGAACGGAGAGATAACAGATTAAAATACAAGCTGCACGGGCACAGGAAATACACAAATCTGCACAACCTAAAAAGTACAAATATTTAATAGAAAGTGTTAATTTAAAATGTTTTAGCTTCAGTTTTTAAAACAATCATTTGGCGAGAGAGAAAAAAAAGAAGAAAGAACTATTTACACAGAGCAAGAAATTAAATGATTCCCCAAATGACTTTGAGGCAAAGGCAACGATACACAACAGATGATGGCACCTGTCTGGAACACAACTTCAAATATACAGAGTATCACAATTCTTTGATCATTGTCATACATGTAGTTTTGATAACAGATCAAAGCCATTTGTTAGAAATAATAATTAATTATCATTTGATTTTCGCAAGACACTACCAATCCAGTGAGATGGTCTAAACATATTTCTAAACATTTCTCAAGCCTCGTCCACATATTAAATCATATTTGTCAAACAAAATTTGCTAGTGTGGACGAACCTGGGCCTGTATTCTTGAAACCTCGTAAGTCCTAAGAAGTTCGTAAGTCCTAAGAATTTGCCAAAAACAGGTTTTCTTCTTACCGGTATGTTAATTTGTGAAGAGATCTTTTTTCTCACCAAGAAGTTCACAACTTAAGAAGTTTCGAGATAAGTACAAAGTATGTACAACTAAGGGTTGAAACTTGTACACAAGTGTATTCTTCATCATTAGTTCCTGTGATTACTTTGAGTTTTTGTCTACAGTTATACATTTTGTTATGCCTGTTGTGAAAATTAAATATGCTCGGAATCATAATAAGCCTAAATTCACATCCATAAATTGACATTCATGATGATCTCTATTAAAACATTTCAACACATTATTTCAAATCAATAATTATATTGTAGCACAATGTACTACAGGACATAATATTTCTTATTAATGCAACAATAGTCCCTGGAAATAAATTGAACAGCTCTGACAGCAAAATAAAGAATCATATTAAAATCTATGTTGAAATAACCGTTGGTCGGTACATTCAGCCCTCAGAAAAAAATGAAATCTAACAACAGCAAACAAGAGAAATGACGACAAAAAGATTCAAAACAACACAAGCGACCCCTCTATATCAGAGCAGTAAGCTTACATGCAGATGAAATGAATGGCATGAAGTTGAATTCAAAATAAGTACAAAGTATAATATTACCGAAAACTTTGACAAAGAGTTTAGTTACAATGCAGTACCATACTTGTCCCACAAACCCGGGCGCACAGCTCGGCTCAGTGATACCTTTATAAGGTAAACACACACGAGCACACAGCGACAGATCTTTACATTAAGTTGTCATAATGAACAAGTCTATCTGAAACAGTGGGGGTTGGGGTTGGGGGTGGGAATGCCCTCGATCTTGGAACAGAAAGAGCTGCGAAAAGAACATTCAGGTCAATTGTAGTCATGGTAACTGTTCTCATAGCCACATATACCGTATCTGTATGAAAGTGAGAAACAAGCACAAAAATATTGGGAGAAAAAAATAGTTATCTTTGAGAGTGACAAATTCAGAGAAACTCTCGCGAGTTCCTCTATTTTCTAAACAAATGTATCATTCATACAATGAGAAATTATTAATCATTATTGGAAATGTTGGAAAGAATTATTTTCATTGAATCTTCTCCTTGCCCAATTATTAAGAATGGCAGACATATGGGGGGCATTTGTGGCATCCCGAAGATTTTAAAATAAGAAAATATCTACTCGTGAATATAGAACTTTTTTGTCACTCCCAAAAACAAACAAAAAACAAAAAACTTGGGTGGTGCTATTTTGAAGTAGATCCACACTCTCCTGAAAGCACTTGTCCTCCTTCCTCCTCCTCCTCCTCTGTTATTATCTCTCTGGTCAGTGACGTCCCATCAGTCAGTCGGTGTCACTGTTCACACAATATCACGCGAGGAGGTCCTACTACAGGAAAGTCTGGTTGACATATGCACCCCTCCTCGCCAGAGCTGTGTGGTACACAGGACTCCGCTTCTGCAGTTCCGGGGTGCAGCTGGTGCCCTGCGAGTCGCTGTACGAATCCTCCTCCTCCTCCTCCTCTGCCCGTGCCTTCAATGGCACCGAGTCCCTGGTGTGGCCAAAAGCAAGCAGTCATTTCTGCCTCTTGGCTTTCCCTCTTTTCCGCCGACGGTGGAAACAACTGCAGCACCTGTGGTTGCGGGAAAAAAAAGAAACGCACACACATGACATCCACATCCAGGAGGTGTGTCGGACCGAACTCGACGAGTCGCGTTGGCTTCGTGACGACTCGACGAACGCTTGGGCTATCATACGGCCAAACGGGGAAGGAGATCCACATAACGAGGGGAGAGACTGCGTGGAGATGCGTGTTCACACGGTTACTAGGAGAACACGTACGGACAGTTACGGGTAAACACTGTAGGTTGGGGAAAGGGCTGGGCTGGGCCGGGTTGTGTCAGTGTCTCTACATAAAGTTCCTAACAGTCAGTAATGTGGATAAAGACATAGCATAGTTCCCCCCGCGTGCCTGGATTATGTCTGCCGGCCTTTCTTTTTCTTGCGTCGTCTGAAGAAGCAGCACCTGCAACCAGAGAACACGAGAGTCCAAGCCAACCGTGCAGGAAGGTCTCCGAAAACAAATAGCAAGCGTAACCTGCTCTTCCACTTTACTTCTCACATAAGATAAATAACTTTCAAAATAATATGTTCACAATACACTAGTTACTTGGTAATGTATATTTACATTTAATGTGAAATCATCAACTTAATGACATTTAAAGGTTGCAAATCTGCATTATATTGGGTCACTGATGGCTGTTTGTTTGGAAATGTGTGTTAAGGATGTCCACCATCTTCCATAGTTACAGAGATATTGTGGCGCTGAGTTCATAGAGGAATGAGAACCGACTACAGCTCTGTGCTGTAGAAGAGTTGCTACTTATACAAACAAACCAAGCAGTGATAGAAATGTTTAAAAAAAGGCCCAATGCTAATGGTGGTCAAATCTGTAATTTGCAGGGTGTTCAATGGATACCGTTAACATAGCAGATTTTCAGATGACTCCTCTCTATATTAAACACTGCCGAGGATGTATAACATGCATGGACAATGTCTCCCATCCATTCATTGCATGCGTATGTATTCTCCACATTAGAAGATGGTGGGCTCGAACCATCAGGTTTGTAGTCTTACATTCCACCACTGTGCTGGATTGGCAATTGTAGTGCAGTTTACAATAAAGTTGCATGCCATACTATCTAGAATCTGTGTGGTTGTAGAGAAACATTGAACGTCCATTCAGCTCCATCCCAGAGAAGACAGCAGTTGTTCTATCAAGCGATTCACAAAATGACTCAATATTCCATACAGCAATAGCTAAAACCATACTGACGTGATGCCATAGACCACTTCGATGTCTTAGGTCGCCAATGTATAGAATATAATTGGCATTGTATGAATTTGCTGATAAAACAAATAATCTGCTCTTCTACTTAATGGATATGCATGCTCATATTGGATCACAACAGATTTATTTCAATTTCCCCCCCACAGCATAAACTTTCCCCTTTTTTTTTTAATGTTGACCTAGATTCATATGATTACAACCTTTGATGACAGGTACTTGGCTTTACCAACGTGATGCGTGTATCTATAAAGGTGTGGAACGTGGGCTGTGTGGGATGTTTATAGATCTTCAGTGTGAGGAGGTTAGTGGGGTAAAAAAAAAACCAAAAAAACATCAACCAAAGGCTAGTGTATGGTGAGTGAGGTAACTATATCTAGGACAAACACTTGTAAGGTGGTGCACTGCTGTTGGCTTGGCTCTGCGTTCTGCATTCGACCAAGGCCAATACTCCCCCGAGATACCAAGGCCAATATTCCCCCGAAATACCAAGGCCAATACTCCCACGAGATGGCATAAACTTTCTAGGCCAGGAAACGGTAAGTTGTTGCTTAACGCTGCTGCGCGAATCGGGAAATAGCGACTTATCTTTCGATTAATATCATTAGTTTCCATAGATGCTCTCAGACTACCAAGAAATGATATATGTCAACGTAACACGGACTTCTACATTTATGCAATGACAACAAAGTAAGCATGTATCGAAGATGTAATGATTTATGTTTGAGAATAAGACATGAAATTGGTATTTCCTACTAATATAACGAGAGTTAGGCAATCTCTTTTACACAAGCTTAACTAACTAGTTATCATATTTGTGCAATTACATTCTCAATGAGGAAAGCTTAATGAGTAAAATCCTTGATTTAAATGGCAACATCTAACATGTCATATGTCATTCTTGAAAGTGTAAGTAATGTCATCCTTGTCACATGTCATTCTTGAAAGTAAAAAAGGAATTGGGACAACAGGTTATTTCTAGCAGTTCAAGGAAATGATAATCAAGGATAGACAATTCCTATCTTAAACGGTCGCGTAAAGTAATTCTAGGAATGAATAACGAACTACCGTTAGTGCTTCATGTTGCAGCTTAGAATTCTATCATTACAAATTACCCATATGAAGCAATTTTACAATTCTCCCCTCACACCTGCTAATAACACGTGGCCTTGATTCACTTTCCACTATAGCCGTTTGTAGAAGAGACAATGATTTATGCCATGTACTTCACCGATTATACAGGATCAAGGGCATTGGAAATGGCATCCTTTCACCCCAGAGGTGCACTGCACGGTACCCCTGGCACACATCTAGGGGAAAACCAACCAAAACGCCAACTAATGAGATCATTTTCCCGATGAAAACACTGTAAAAATCTATTCAATGAAACAGATGTCATCATTATTCTATTTATAGCGCCTGTAGACTGTTTGAGCGAGTTTTCCCCTAGATGTGAGCCAGGGGTACCATGCAGTGCTAACGTAATAAGTACCTCTGTGGTGCAAGGATGGGGAAATGGAAGCTTTGGCTATGTGGGAGATGAAACCGAGAGATATGTGGGTTAAACCAGTGCTGGGTATCCTTTCACGAAACTCTCTTATCTACTACGAGAGTGGTAGCGCTCGCTTTGCCGATAGCTAATACACTGCTAAGCGAGCTCTACCACTATATTAGTAGATAAGAGAGCTTTGTGAAAGGATACCATGGCCTCGATCTACTTAAAAATATGCTCAAGTATTTCTTTTTCAACTTGAATTATTACTCAGAACTCTCTAAGAGATATTTCGTCCTAGCAATGACTTCACGGTCAGTAAACACCTCTGTGTGTCCTTCGTATACTTTCTCTGACAACGAATTCCAAATGGAATAAACCACTGGGTTAAGAACTGGACGTTGGGGTGACCACTCGTATTTTGTTTATGAACTCTTCCACAGACTGATCCAATAAGGCTGGCATAGTTCAACTAGAATGAGAAGTTGCACCATGTTGATGTAAATTCAACACAATTTCCATCAAGGTAGAAATCAGGCAAGAATTTATTTTCATAAAAGGTTCTACCATGGCAGTTTTTGACTTTTGTCTTTTATTATCCGACTGCAGAAAGGGTTTGCGAAATATGGACTTGAAACTTTCAGAATATGTTACTATCATGATATTCGTTACTTATGTGAAGTTTCATAGTAATATAGAAGTTTGTTACAAATGTATTAACCCTTAAAGTTCTGGCCACCCGATATATAACAGCAAGCAAAACATGTTGAAATCATTTAATGAGACTGAAATAGATGCATTTTCCCAAAATTCTCCCATAGCCTTTTTGAAAACCGCTGAAGAACATGGACAAACAAATCTTTGTAGCAAGTATGTAATTGGTGTCAGGAAATATCTAACTAAGTCGACAACCATCACGTACGGGTGTCATGTTCTTGGTCGTGTGCCGCATGGAGGAACGCAAGAGATTACACGCAGGTGCTATCAAACAACGTCTAGACAAGTACTCGTCTACATCATAGCAAGAACCAGCGGTTCCAACACAGCCAGGATAGTCTCACAGTGCGTATTATGCAGCAGTGAGACAGAAATAGCCGCATTATACACAGGGATATAATCTACACGGACAGTTCCCCAGAATAATCTCCCACCTTCGCTGTTCCCCGTGCGGCTCTGTTCCTTGTCGGTCACAGCAGTAGTTAACTGTTCTATATAGGCCACAGCAGTAGATAACGGTTAACTGTTTCTTATATGCCACAACAGTATTTAACTGTTCTATATAGGCCACAGCAGTAGATAACGGTTAACTGTTCCTTGTAGGTCACAGCAGTAGATAACGGTTAACTGTTTCTTATATGCCACAGCAGTAGTTAACTTTTCTATATCAGTAGATAACGGTTAACTGATATCGTAGCTGTCGTGTAGTTACTTCTCATTGTGCTCCACGTTTTTAAGAGCTGTTCTCTGAAGTAACTTTCTAATTAGCGCTGCACTATTTGTCTCTCTTATCTGGTCGTTCACGCTTGTGGTTCTTGCTTTATGTACCGGGCTTTGTAAACTTTGAATATATTTCACACGGATCATTAGTTTCAGAATGAAATAGAAACTTCAATCGTCTCAGGTTTAGCAAATGTATTATCTCTTTTTTCTTCTTCTCGACATTATTCACATCAACTCATCCATGTGAATCTCGGACAATAGAAGTTTCAATTTAACAAATTTGCAGAGGAATTATTCATTTCAGTCAATATTGAACACAATATTCCATTGGAAATGTTATTGTACTACAATGGGTAGGTAATCATTCAACGAACGGAATTATGTTGCTTCGTACATATGGGATAATACCTACAGGAGAATACTGTTACAAAGGATGTATATGAGAAGTCAACGTTCGAAATGTACTAAAGATATTACTAAAGTGTCAGCAGGATGTATTTTCTACATATGCAATTAGCTTTTTCTATTATATTAGCAAAGAAGACCTTCCAAACGTCTACATATTCCAGGTACGCTGCAAGAACTTGTAAACCCACTGGAAGTAGAATGGTACCAGGTTCGAAGAAGGAATGGCACTAAGTTTCTCAAACAGGGTTCCGAAATTTAGTAGTGTTACTCCAGTGTGTGTGTGTGTGTGTGTGTGTGTGTGTGTGTGTGTGTGTGTGTGTGTGTGTGTGTGTGTGTGTGTGTGTGTGTGTCAGTAAGAATAAGACATATTGGTTCCGTATCCTATCTGATACAAACTTGAACGTTCAATAGTTAGGTGATTGATAGTATTCCAAGACCGAGTACTTCCAAGTTACCGTGACATGCCAGCAAGATTACGGCCAAAGCATGTAGTAATTTTCTCTTTCTGGAAGTCTACAGAGAAATCGCTTTGAATGTTATTATTCGATTTCCGTTGACGGTATGCTAGTATTTATCGCTCAAGACGACAAGTAGAGTGATAGGGGGTCGGCTAGATCCAGGATAACCACAGGTCTGCAGGAATAATTAAGCCTGTTTTCTCATACTTAATCCCAAAGATTTCTCAGGAAGTCATTCTAGATGAGATAAAAGGAAAGTTGATTCTTCCAATCGAACGAACCTGGCTGGGAGTCATCATTTCGGGTTCCGGCGAGAGACTGTACTTTTCTATGGGTCATTGAATAAACCTAGACCACGCTGCGGACGTGTGGGGACTGCGGACATTGTAGCAGAGATAATATTCATTACAATATCCTCTCTTATCAACCAGAGAGATATACCAGAGACTTGATTCAGTCAAGAAAAGAAAAATCAATGCATATTGAATACTATTCTGGATTTCGATTGAGCCGATTGTCCAGACTGTGTGTATTGGGAGGTCATGATTGATTGCTGACTGTAACAGTAGTAACTAATTCAACTTAAAATAATACGATCTAAAATGGTACAGATTTTATGTCATAATGTAAGCCTTGTATCATATTTTATAATACTAACTATTGTAATATGTCCATCTTGGGTTACACATTTAAAGGCATAATATCACAGATAGTTATGCTTGTTTTATACTAGTTCTTAGCTATAACTGCAAAGTACATTCACTTGACATGCATACAATCATGTTTGTAC
>JAUTBQ010160602.1:0-12760 GCA_032361185.1 Lepetodrilus ovalis | reverse complement strand
AAGGGTGGATTCAGAAGGGAATATAGTAAAAAGACGAAGAAATTTCCTTTACCGTTTTGGGCGTTGGCCCCTACGGATCCCTTGTTCACCTCTAAATCGACGGCCTCCTTTAGGGCAATAAGCGATAGTTGATCAGAAGTTCAAATGGTTTCTTTTCTCGTTCTACATCGCGGCGAATAATACCAATATGTGGTTTTAAGAAAATCGTTTGGGAATAGCGAAGATAGGTATCTTTCTCAGCACTAAAAGGAGAAAGAGAGTATTTCCAAACGTGATCAAATTGCCCTAACGGGACTTTTATATCTTCTAAAACGGGTTCGGGTACGCGTAGGATCGGCGTTTGTTTTTTTAAAAAAGGAAGAAGTTCAGCGAGAGACAAAACATGTTTTTGGCATTCTTCTTCACAACGAAAAATACGTGTGGGCGTTGTGAGCCAGCTTTTTTCAAACGTGGAATGCAGTTCATCATCATAGGAAACGCGAAACCGAATGAGCCTTCTTACGCCCATTCTATCGATGGAAATAATCTCTACGGTTTTTGTAGAAGCACCTTCTTGGTTCGAAAGACCTTCTTCAAAAATATCGGGAATCGTCAAATCGTCGGCGTTATCCGCGAGTCGATAACGCCAGTAATTTCCAACTTTCAACGGCAGCAAATACTGCGTTGAATCTTGAAGATCAGCGCGAAGGTGCAAACCCAGTTCTCGGAGAAATTCCAGTTCTTTGTTTTGTGGAAGAGAGGAAATAAGTACGAAAGTATTGTTATCGACGAGAAGCTCGTCGATCGAGATTTGGATGACTTGTTGAGCTTCTTTGAGCTCGAACTCAAGCGTGCTATCAAAATAATGATCGGCGCTCACGCCTTTTTCTTTTCTCCCAGGATGAAGTTCTTTAAAAACGAAAATATCACCAAGGCCAGCGGGGCGTTTCTCCGAGGATTTCCCGGGATCGAATTGTAACCATAGAGGTTTTGAGTCGAGAATAGCGAGATCTCTTTGTTCTTCAGCTTCAGTAAGAGTCAAACCATACTCACTTGCGCGAAGGTAAGGTTTGGCCCACAAATCTTCCCATTCTCCGATATCTCGGGAAACAAGACTATCAAAAATCGCTTGACCAAGAGCTTCAAATGATCTTGAAATCAATACACTATTTTTTGAGTTTTCTTTTTCGGTCTTTCCTTCATACTCTCGCAAGAATCGTGTTTCTCGGATCTCGGCTAAACGAGGATCCTTGTCGGATTGTTCTGTGTAAATAAGAGGCCTAAGCGGTGAATCGGGGGGTGGTTTTTCGCAGCCTGCAATCGGACCGACAAAAACAAGCATACTCCAAACAACCTTATAAAGAAAATTTTGTATCTGTGCATCCATCTTTACAGAACGGGCTCCAGCATTTCCCGAGCCGCCCAACATTCTAGCGATTTCATCGATACGTTCGTGGGAAGAAAGAGGTCGAATAGTGGAAGCGATTCGTCCATCAATTTCTAATTTTTCGACTACATATTGATGTTGAGCTCGGCTAGCGATTTGTGCCAAATGCGTAATACATAAGACTTGGTGATGTTCAGACGTTTTCGCAAGTTTACTTCCTACGCGATCGGCGGTCGAGCCCCCAATACCGGCATCAACCTCATCGAAGATGTAAGTTGCTACGGTATCTCGTGCTGCGTGCACTGTCTTTAACGCCAGCATGATCCTTGATAGCTCACCGCCGCTCGCGATCTTAGCAATGGACTTTGGAGCCTCACCTTTGTTCGGGCTCACGAGGAATACCACGCGATCTCTCCCTTTTTCTTGGAGTTCAGTTTCTTCGAACTCGATTACAAATCGTGTTCCTTCCATATTGAGTTCTTCGAGCTCGATCTCCACCGCTTCTTGCATCTTTAACGCCGCTTTTTTCCTCTTTGTGCGAAGTTTCAATGCCGTATCTTCGGCCTTCGTTATCACTTTTTTAAGATCGATCTCTAAACTATGAGCCCGTGATTCGGCGTTTTCGAGCTGGGAAAGCTCCCGTCGCATCGCATCGGCGTAAGAAAGAATATGTTCGACACGACCGCCATGTTTACGTTCCAAATGTTGGATCAATTCTAAACGCTCAATAACGGAATCCAATTCATTCGGATCAACCTCAAGATTATCTCGAATATTGAGCAAATCCCGGTAGGACTCGTCGACTAAAATCCGAGCCTCAGCGACGGCCGAGGCAATGGATTCGGCGCCTTTCGCCCAGGTGGAAAGCTGCTGTAGCTCGCGTTCGGCAGCCGATATTTGCGAGTATACCGCGTGTTCGGAATCATACAATAAAGCCGAGATTGTCGCTACAGATGATTCGATTTTGGACGCGTTTTTTAGTAAATCCAACTTTGCATTTAGCGTTTCCTTTTCTCCCGAAACGAGTTCTGCCAATCCAATTTCATCGAGTTGGAATCGAATATAATCCATACGATTTAGACGCGTCCGAACATTTTCACTAAAGTCTCGAAGTTCGTTCCTTATCCTCGCGACTTTTACGAAATCACCTTTCATTTGTTTACGAAGTTTATGAAGCTCCGCGAAGGCATCCAAAATACTTAGATGTTGGTCCGGATGCATCAGTGAGACGTGTTCGTGTTGTCCGCTTATATCCACCAACCCTCGTGTGATTTTTGATAGAATCGCAAGCGTTGTCGCGTTTCCGTTCACAAACACTTTATTCCGTCCACTCCGTGCCACGACGCGTTTGATGATGAGCTGGCCTTCCGCGGGACTGATTCCATGTTCGATTAAAAGCGTATCTAGAGCTTTTGTATTAAATTCAAAAATACCTTCCACTTCAGCATGTTCAAAACCGGTCCGAACCACGTCCGTATTGGCGCGTCCTGCGAGCAATAGATTTAGGGCGTTGATGATAATTGACTTGCCAGCCCCGGTTTCGCCAGTCAACACCGTGAGACCACGTTCGAATGGAATTTCGAGATGATCGATAACCGCGAAATTTTTGATCAAAAGATGGCTAAGCATGCACGTTCCTCTTTAAACACGTTTGTCATAACTCGAACCTAGTCCCTAAACAAGTGCTCTTTGTGGCGATCACGTAGCGTGAGCCTTTTCGGCGGGATTTGATGAAATGAACCTTTTTTTGTGACGATCTTTCAATGACGTAGAGAATTAAAAATCACGCCCTTAAAAACGAATCCTATCAACACTCCCGAAAATGATATCGGTATTAAATCAACCCCTCTAAATAAAGAGTTTAACGACGATGTAATTTCTGGTACACGGCTCGCATGACAAAAGCATTTTCAACACTCAATCTTCCGGATTCTTGGATCCAAAACTTAAATCAACTTGAATATTTCGAGATGACTCCCATTCAAGAAGAAGCGCTTCCAAAGCTTTTAGAAGGACGTGATCTTATCGGAGAAGCCGATACAGGAACGGGCAAAACAGCCGCGTTTTCACTTTCGATATTACATCGTTTAGAATCTACAGGAGAGGCGCATCCTCAAGGTTTGGTGCTCTGTCCTACACGCGAATTGGCGATTCAAGTCGCGGAAGAAATCCGACGTTTAGCGCGCCCAATTGCGAACACAAAAGTGCTCGTTCTTTGTGGGGGGCACGCGATTCGACCGCAAGTGGAATCTTTGGAGCACGGCGCCGATATCATAGTAGGGACTCCGGGACGCGTGTTGGATCATTTAGAGCGTGAAACATTAAGCTTGGATTACGTGTCGACGCTTGTCTTGGATGAAGCGGATCGCATGTTAGATATGGGGTTTTTTGAGGACGTCGAAACGATCGTTGAAGAGACACCTTTGGATCGTCAGAGTCTTCTCTTTTCGGCGACCATGAATGAAGAAGTCCAAAATCTGGCTGAAATTTTTCAGAGTGATCCAGTGGTTGTGTCCGTCGTGGGCGCGAAGAATTCACAAGATCTAAACTCCATTGTATATGGGCTTGGCTCGCTGGATCGAAGTGACGCTTTAATCCGCGCGCTGGACTTTCATCGCCCGGAGTCCGCGATCATATTTTGCAATATGCGAGTTACGTGTGATGAAGTCGGTGAGCTCTTGAGTCAAGAAGGGCATTCCGTAGCTATTCTGCACGGCGGGATGGAGCAGCGCGATCGAAATAAAGTATTGATGAAATTCGATAATAAGAGCGCTCGAATCTTAGTCGCAACCGATGTTGCGGCTCGCGGTCTCGACATTGACGATGTGGAATGGGTTGTAAATTTCGATCTTCCTAAGCAAGAAGAGCTTTTCATCCATCGCATCGGACGAACAGGTCGCGCCGGGCGTAAAGGCGCTTCGATTTCTCTATTGAACGAAAAGCGAAGTCATCATGTGGAACTTTTGGAGAACGTCTTAGGAACCTTCAAAACGAAATCCTCGGAGGACTTGCCGTTTCATCGAACGCGCCCGAAAGCACCGGAAATGGAAACCATTCAAATCAACGGTGGGAAGAAGGCAAAGCTTCGTCCGGGGGATATTGTGGGTGCTTTTACAAATGATTTCGGACTCGAAAAGAGTGATATTGGAAAGATTAAAATCCTTCATAACGTCACATATATCGCAGTAAAGCGTCGCGTCGCAAAAGAAGTGATCGAAAGAATTAGCTTAGGAAAAATCAAGAATCGCGCCTTTAAAGCTCGCCATTTTGAATAGAATCACGAATTCAAAACGCTTCTGACTATAAAGAGTCTTGCTCCATAAGTTTATGAATTATTTGCTTAAAACCCTCGGTACGATTTCCTCGCCAAATTTTGAAAAGCTTCGCGCGTTCACTCTTTGCACGTAATTTCGCGGACCGCCCCCGAAGAAGGGTGCCGTTTTCGCCAAGACCCAAATAGGTTCCACCAAGATCCAAAATAAAGGCGCGACGTGGGTAAGTCCAACGATTTGTGCTTCTTCCCGAAAGGTTTGCGATGAGGTTATTTGCCGTAAGCCTTCCCTGTGCAATTGCACAATGTGCGTTCATCGCAATCGGTAAATCGTCTGCATAATCACCAGCAATAAAAACATCGGAAAACCGAAGGTGTCGAAGCGTCGGATCGGTGATACGGCCTGGCGGATCGTCAAAGAAGTCGCGACGTTTTACGCCGCCACACCAAAAAATATTTTGGGCGCGAATAGGTGCGTGATCTTCGAAGGAAACGGTGTCTCCATCGAGATTCGTAACTTTTTGATTAAATAATAATTGAATGTCGTTTTTCAAAAGTTCACTTTGAACAGGATCGGAAAGCACTGGAAATTCCGTCACCGGACGATCATCAGCATCAACGAGAATAATCTCTATTTCGGGTCGAAGCTCGGCAGGAAGATCTAGAAGCGAATCCTTTTTTAAAAAGGTATTGAGCGTCGCCGCCAACGTGGATCCAGTAGGCCCCGCTCCTATTACAATAAAACGTAAGTGCGCTTTAATTTCTTCGATCTCCGATCCGTCGAAATAAAGTTGTTTTGCGTGCTGAAGCTGTTTGAGAATATGCTCGCGAATCCGAAAAAAATCAGCAGGACTTTTCACGCCGAACGCATACTCCGAGTGATTCTCAATCCCACGCCAATGCGTCGTTGAACCTGTGGCCACAATTGCATAATCATAGACAAACGTATTTTGCGCGGAAGAGATGGGATCCTTTATATAAAGAAGATGTTCTTCTGGAGAGATGCGTTCGATGTCGTTGACGCGTATTTGAATCGGTTTTTTAAGGAGCTTTGAAAGCGGCGAAGTGATTTGTCGCAGTTCCTTTTTTCCCGTAAGAATATCGAATCGATGTTGAGCAGAAAAGAAGTGCGATTGGGAAGAAAAGAGCACAAGCTCCAAGCTCTTCATCGTATTAAGTTTTTGCTGTAAAACTTGAGCGGCCGTAACACCGGCAAAACCTCCGCCAATAATCGCAATTCTTCGCATCTTTTTCTCTAAATTGGATTCGAAAATTCTAACACGAACGTTTTCTAACGACTAGCCCTCAAATGGGCGATGTTTTCACGCGCCCCAGAACCGTATGGTTTCGCCATTGTGCAAGACATTCCGTTTGTGGGTAAAAGAACGATTCTTGGAATCGAATAATTTTTCTTATTTCGCAATTCTCTACACAGCCTTCTTCGGGAATTCGATACTTTTATTTACTAATCAATCTTATCGTCCCGTCTGAATCCCGTTGTAAATTCGAGACATCGCATCCTGCGATGCTAAATATCGCAAATAGAAAGATAGCGTTTCGCGACCTCGACGATTCCATCTTCGATACATTCGACAAGCAAAACATGTCCAATCGAAACTTCAAGAATATTTGGTATGGTTAAGAATCTTGCTAAGTTTTTTGAGTCGAGATCGTGCCCGGCATTCAAACCCAATCCCATACTATCTGCTAAAATGGCCGTTTGTAGATACTGTTCGAAGATCGAATCTTTATTGGGTTGATCAAAACTGGCGGCATAGCTTTCGGTGTAGAGCTCAATCCGATCGGTTCCGGTCGCTTTCGCGCTTTCCACGATATCAGGTTCGGGATCCAAGAAAATCGATACGCGTACGTTAGCGGCATGAAGGCGATCGACGACTTCAGAAAGAAAGCTCGCATGCGTAATCGGATCCCAACCGTGATCAGATGTAAGTTGATCGGGCGCATCCGGAACAAGCGTGCATTGGTCCGGTTGAGTGGCTTCAATAAGCTTTAAAAAATCTTCTGAGGGATAGCCCTCAACATTAAACTCAATTTCTTTATTTTCGCGTAAATATGCGCTTAACTCGTAAGTGTCTTTACGTTTTATATGGCGCTCGTCTTGTCGTGGATGCACGGTAATACCGTGTACGCCGAGATCGATGAAACGTTGAGCAAAATGAATCACATTTGGGAAATCTCGACCGCGAGAGTTTCGAAGGAGCGCAATTTTATTCAGATTTACACTAAGCTTGGTCATAATTCATACTTCATTAAGGTACCGAAAAACGAAGTATTGACGGCGCACAAGATTTTGCAAGTCCAAATTGATCGAAGAGAATGTTATTTGTAGTGTGCTACGCGCATTTTATTTCGCCTTCTGGACACGAATCGATTTACAGTTTATTAAAACCTTTTAACGTTAAGGACTTTCGTGGGGATTGAGAAACAGAAACTCGAATGGATTGTGTACGGATTAGTGGGAATCGCTCCTCTTCTCTTGGGTTCCGTGCATCAACCCTCTATTCTTGTTTTTCTCGCTATCCTTATTCCGTTTTTCCTTTTTCAAGCTAAACGGGGCAAACTTCGATCATCGGAAATAGCTCAATTGAGCTTTGGAATGGTCGCCCTCAGCGTGATACAACTCATTCCTTTCCCGTCCACTTTTCCCATTTCAAATACAGAGATATTTGTCGAGTTTTGGGGATACACTTCAACGGAACCCACGCCTTGGCGTCCTCTTTCGATGGAGCCTTTGCTCACTGTTGATCGCGGTCTTCGATTTTTTGCAGTGGGGTTACTCGCGATGATCGTGGCTTCGCTTACGACGAAACGGTTCTACCGTCGGGCCATTTTCGCGTCACTTGTTATGGGGTGGGTAACGTTGTTTTGGGGCTCTCTTCTTTGGTTATCGGGTACCAATAGTATTTTAGGTTTCGCCCCGTCCGCGGCGTTTCGCGGTCCAAGCCCTTTCATTAACCTGAACCATGGCGCTTCATATTTTGCATTATTGGCGCTGGCAGCGATCGCGTATTGGGAAGTAGGGAAATCCCGCCTCTTTGCGATTATTTCAGGTGCAAGTTTTGGTGTGGCAGCCATTTATCACAACAGCATAGGAACGAGCATCGTCTTTTTCCTGGTCGGTTTGTTTTGGATGTGTTGCCTGAGAAAAGATATAAAAAAGCACGCTCCGAAAATCGCAGTCGTCATATTTTTCCTTATGAGTTTGCTCGTGCTCGCATTTTGGTTGGAGCTGTTTTCTTCTCAAACTATCGATGCCTTACTTACTCAATCTCAAAGTCGTTGGCTTGTGACAAAAGCGGGATTTCGTTTGGCCCGCGATTGGCCTCTTTTCGGTTCCGGGCTTGGAAGCACAGATACCGCCATTCTAAGGTATATCGACTGGGCGAAAATGGAACCCGCTTCGATACCCACGCTTGAAAATGAGCTACTTGAATTTTTCGGAACGGTGGGAATTGGGGGTGGTGTTTTATTCCTCGGAGGAAATCTGTTTTTCTGGGCGCAAGCCTTAAAAACCACGCTTATAAAAAATGCTGCCACCAAAGCCCGTTGGCATGTTCTGTTTTGGACGATGTTCATCGGCATCGCCGCTCTACACTTTCCGTGGTTTACACTCGGTTTAGCCTTTCCTTTTGTATTGCTCATTGAAAGTACGCGGACGCCACGTAGATCTATGCCTCTTTCTCAAGGGGCCGGCATTTCAATGGCGTTTATGTTATCGATATTGGTAGGAAGTCTCTTTTACTGGCAGGGCCGTGAAGATCTGATCGCGCGCCCGTTGTTTTCAAAATCGTGGATCTCAAAAGCGACCGAAGCTATTCAAGCGAAGGATTACGATAAGGCATTGATTTTCGCGGAGCTTGCGGTGGAACTCGATCCCCGACCGAAGACCGTTCACTATCTTGCTCGCGTGGTGGCGAAACGAGGCGACACCTCTCGCGCCGAAAATCTTTATCGCTTTGCGTTTACACGTGGAAAAATCAATAATCGCCTGATCACCGATATGCTTACCGATTTGCCAAATGCGAGTGATCGAAACTCGGTATTGGGTTCCCAACCGGTGGCCGTTTGGATTCGTGGGGCTGAAATTACGGCTGCTCTCTTTGGGCCCGATGAGGCCGTCGTGCTCTCTTTCGACGCGCTTGAAAACGGAATATATCCCACCGATGTTCAAAAATTTCTAATTCAGCTTTTCGTGGATCTCGAACAGCCCGAGCTCGCCAAAATGTGGACCGATACACAAAATATCGACGATGCTCTCTTGATTGCGATTTATCTTCAACAAAAGAACTATGAAGCTTTTTTCAAAGCCGTGGAGAAATATAAAACACAAATCCCACAACGCTATATTTTGAAAAAAACGTGGCAATTGCTCAAAGATACAGGGCCCCAAGGGATTGTTATTGTAAAAGATGTTTATAATGATTTTTGCCGTTCTCCGCTGGAAGGACCACGGCGGCGTTTGTGCTGGAGCGTTGGAGCGCAGTTGGAAATTGAGGCGGGAAACGAAAAGAAAGCCGAAATCATACTCAAACGAATTCTGAACCGTTCTGCCGACCCACGGCCATTGGCTCAGTTTTATGTGAAAACGGGACAATGCCGCGCGATAAAAAAACTCGTCTTTACGCAACAAAAACACAAAAAAGCCTTGGAAGGATATCTTTCACAGTGTAGGCAACATTGACCGGTTTGAATTCCCGGGTTAAGTTCAATATTCATTTAAGAGTATTTAAAATATGCGTCAGTTTCTTATTACCTCTCTTATTCTCGTTTCGATTACCGCATGCAAAAACCCTCAAGTTACCAAGATGGGCACGCCGGTCGTCGAAGGCGGTATTGAGTTTCAAGTTAATAACTACGATGTTCGCATTGTAGAAGTGAGCGAAGAAAATAAAACGTTTGCATACGCCCGCCCAGTATTAGCGATTTCCGTTGAAATGAAAAATGTCGGGAAGAAGTCGTTTACCTATACACCGACGCATCGAACCCAACAAATGTCCGAGGGTTCGACGCCACTTTTGTATGAAGATCCTGGCCCGGAAGCCGATCTACCTCCTGAATCGAAAGTTCCCATCATGGGTGTATATTTGGAGCGCGGAGCGTTGAAGGATCAAATTCCAAACCCTAAAACAGTCGAGCCTGGGGAAACCATTCTTGATACATTTCTTTTTGCCGTTCCCGACGTTAAAAAGAATCTTATCTTATCTATTCCTCCGACAATGCACGCTGGAAAACTTCCCGTATTGGTTCGAGTGCCGTTTGAACCTAAAGAACCTAAGGGTCCAAAAATTTATAAAATGGGCGATACAGCGAAATTCATCGATGTTGATTTTTCCGTAACCCATGCTCATTTTGAGAAAGTTAAATTACGACACAGTACAAAACGAAAAGGACAAAGCCGGGGGAAGCTTTTAAAGATTGATTATTTGATTTCCAATAACAGTGCTGCTCCTATTCTTTTCGATCCGTCACATCGTGACCTATCGGGAAAGGGCGCCAATCTCTTCGGATCCGATCGCGCGTATAAGCGCGTTAAGTTTGCGACCGAAGTGAAAGTTATCGGACAAAAAATGGATGTGTTGAAGATCCAACCGGGCGAAACGGTCGAAGATTTTGTGCTCTTCGATGTTCCAGAAGAGCAATTCGATGGCGCAACGTTTGAGTATCCCGCAAACCTATTCCAAAAAGATGGGGTAGCACGTTTCAATATCAAACTCACCAGTGGGAAAGTTGAGAAAGAACCCATCATCGAAGAAAAGCCAGCGGAAGCGAATAATGCTGATATGGGTACTGCTGATAGTGGTGTCGCTAAAGTTGACGAAACAAGCGAAAATAAAAAAGCGGAAGAGAAGCCTGCTCAAGAGAATAAGTAGAGTTGAATCGTGGCCAAAAAGAACCTTAGTGAAGAAGAACTTTTTAAGACCGCGTTCGAGAATCTGCGAAATGAAGACGTTTTTTCGGGGAAGTTCGGAAATGATAATTCCGAAAAAACACTTCCTAAATCTCCGACCCCGCAAGAAGATATCGCGCTCGTCAAAGAATCGCAGGATCGCCGTTTGATGGAAGACGTAATCGGCGATGTCGAACGGATAGACCATTCGAAATATTGGATCCCAAACGACGAGGATGCTGATCGAAGCGCGTTCGAAAAAGCGATGCTCGAACAAAACCAGACAGCTTCGTCGAAGAAAGAGATAGCGCCAGAATCCAAAAAAAACACAAAGAAAAAAACCGAATGGGAAATCCTCGCAGACGCATCGATCGAAGCAAAGGTTATCGATATTCGTGGATTTTCCGAAACGAGCGCATTACGCGAATTAGGAATTTCTATTCGTTCCAATAGCGTCTTTCGCATTGTGTATGGAAATGCGTCTCAAAATCCTTATCCCGCTTTAAGCCGGGAGGATTTAGAATACTGGATCAAGGGCGCTAAATACCGTTATGCATTCAGCCCAGAAAGCAAACCACACGAAGGACTCGTGGCTGTAAAAACCTAAGAACACGCGGTTTCGAAGTTCTATGATCATTTTCGGGGTTGAAAGAAGAACTCTCAATGTCCGCGACGGAAAATGTTTAGACTCACGAAATCAGAAGGGAAAAGCCGCGAATAGTCTTCATGCAAACGCATGTTTTCGAAGCCCGATGAGGCAATGAGGCAGATACAAAACAACCGTATTCGAATGAAACAGCTTACCTATTACCCATGTCCACACTTCTTGATTCAGCTTAGAATCTTCCCGTCTTAAATCACACTAAACCCTTGATAAAACCTTCGTTCTTCGTTGATTTCCTTATCCATTTCCGCTAAGGTGCCTCCGATGTCGCCGCGGCGACTCCTAGTATATCTAGATATTTTATCCAATAAAAAAACCATGCATTCAGAGCCCCGAGTGCTCTCTTCGTATTGGAGCATCGATGACAGAAAATCGTAGTAGCAATTCCCGACGTAGACGTAAAAAACGTCCTAATAAGAACGGCGGCGGACCTCGAAATAATAACAATAATCGAAATCGGAATAATTCCGGTCAGAGGAAGCGATCTTCGCGCACGCCTCAAAACAAGCTTGGCGGGCGGGACCCGGTTGATATCGACGCGGGTAATATTGAAGGTCCTCTTCATGTGAATGCGTTCGAGCTTTTTTGCACGTATCACTTAGGTATTACGCCGAATAATAAATACAAAAAGCCATCGATTCGTGATGTTGTACGGTATTTTGACCGAAAACCTCACGAAATTGAAGAAGCGCTTAAAAACTGTGGACTGGATAACATCACGTGTAAAAAAGTCGATTTCGATTTTTCACTGGCTCTACTTGATATTCGCGTAGCGCCGGTCGGTTTGGACTTACGCGAAGCCGCACGTCCTCTTTTTGATGAATTCGTGGAGCTCAATCCTCATTTTGTCGATTGGTCAGAACCCAAAGTGAGCTATTCTTCGGAAGACGAAGAAGAATGATACATCGCTAAGACTTTTTTGATCTTTTCTTCCAGTACATCAAAATCAAAGGGCTTATCAAGATAATCGTCGGCCCCAAAAAGCGGTGACGTGAGCCCGTTGTTCACTGGACCGATAGCGGTAATCATGATGATTCCCGTCGTAGCAAGCTCTTCTTTTGACTTAATGTATTTGCAAACTTGCCAGCCGTTAAGCTCGGGCATCATCACGTCTAATAAAACCAAATCCGGTCGATGGACCAACACCGATTCTAGGGCTTCCGCTCCATCGGTCACGACTAAGAGATCGCAGTCGATTTCGTCGAGAAAGATCCGAAGTAGTTTTCGAATTTCCGGATCGTCATCAGCGACCATGATTAAAGGACGTTCTCGATCGGGACGATCGGCGAGTAAGTTATTATCTAATTCTGTCATGCAAACAACTTAGTTTGCGATATTTCGGCGGTCAACCAAGATTTTAGAACATTTCATCTTAGGGGTTGAAGATCACTAAGATAGGTTTATGATTCGACGACAACGGATATTGATTTGCCTTTGAAGGTTGTCGATTTAGAGACGAGAACGAGAGTTGTAGAAGCCGACGCACTATCGTTCCTTTGGAACGCGTAGCAGAACCGAACCTACACATTCGCCAGCTCTAAAAGGGAGAGG
>JAUTBQ010160601.1:0-21057 GCA_032361185.1 Lepetodrilus ovalis | reverse complement strand
ATGCCAGTTTAGCATCACAGGGAAGTCGATACAGTAACATATCATATGCACATGTATGTGAAAGAACATTTATTGCCAGAAAAAATCCTCAGACAAAGAATTCCTTTATACACTCGTATACAGTAAATAGATATATTAAAGAGTTACGATTAACCCTCTGCCTGCTGGATTAGGCACATACACTGCTGTTTATGGCATATCCGGTTGCCTGCAGCAGGGAGAGGGTTAATGTGATAAATGAAATGACAGTTTTATGGCTTATTGTTATAAGCACAGGTACATAAATGTTGAATAATTGAATGTGTTCATATTTCTTATGTATAACATAGGAAGGGCATTTACAGTTATTACAACAGATATTAAATTCATATATAAAAAATTCTGCAACGTTCCTCATGGTCCCTTACAGTGGCATGATCGGTGCAAGGGGTCATGGGTCACTAACCAGGTTATTGCATATTCTGATTCAACTACCTTCCCCCAAGTATGAATGTACAGATTTTTTTTTTACTAATCTATAAATATCTTTATTTCCTAATTAATTGCACCTACCTAGCCTCTGTCGATCACTACACATGATTATGATGTCACATTTTTTTTTATGTAGAGATTCCCCAAACTCCTTACAACAGCATCCACTTTGCTTATGATGCTAGACATGCTCCTTTCATGCCAGAATTAACAGTGTGCGGAGTTCTCTTAACAGTAAAATTATCCAATGGTATAATTATATTTAGAACAGGTCACTTTTGGCGATACCGCATGATATAATTTTTATAGATCCATTTTCTTCATTTTAACCCAGTTGGTAATAACATCTCGAAAAATTAATATACCGGTAATGTGTGTGGTTTTTTTTTAATATTGCATCCAAAGATGATCTTGCCACATATAGTGGACCTCATGAGCTGTGAAGGTCAACCGTAGAGGGGGTGGTGTGGGGGATGGGAAACCCTAGAGGGGGTGGTGTGGGGGATGGGAGGGGAGACAAGTGTCTTATCTATCTGGCTGGAAGACTGTCCTGGGCAAACAGCCATCAGCAGTGAGCTTATGTGTGCTTTACATCTCCTGATGAGGCAGATATATCCGTGGACTGCCGCAATCTTTACCTTCGTGGAATGTGTAGGTGTAGCTCCACTCCAGGCAGGACACTGGCTGCTTTGTGTAACATAGGTGTGCGGAGGACACCATTCACTAATTTTATTGCGAATAACACTTGAGGTGTGGGGGTGGTGGGAGACACCATTCACTAATGTTATTGTCAGCCCAGTACAAATTTGTACTTTTTCCGTAAGAAAAATTACATTCCTTGCAATTCTTTTTATAAATGAACAATTCAAGTATACTAGACTATTTGTGATTGATAATATCTATTTGATTTCCTGAAAGCAGAAAAGGAATATGTTTAATTAAACAAAACGTTTTCCACACACTTGAACCTGTCAATAGATTTTATGAATGAAATAATATTTACATACTGTTTCATTTTGGCACTGTATGGCTAAAATATTTATCCTTGAGGCTTTAACCCTCTCCCTGCTGGATTAGGCCCATGCACTGCTGTTTATGGCATCTCCAGTTGTCTTCAGCATAGAGAGGGTTAAATACAGAATCGTTGATTTAGATGTGTTGTAATTAATGTATCAATAAGTGTATATTAGATCTAATATATCATGCCATACTTCCACATCACAACTATCTGTCGTCAATTTCCACCTCAGTGGTAGGCTCATTAAGCCTAAAGTTGATTACTGAAGCAGGAACACGGCTAATATATCTGAGGCTCCCAGGAAAAATAATTACTTGAGCAAACAATTAATGCTCCAGTTAATAACACTGTGGCTGTAACAAGCGTGTATGTGGCGAGTTGACCAGCTGGCTGGCTTGTTGCTTGTACATAACTCGTACATTTCAGTGGTGTTCATCTCAGTGGTGTACAACTCAGTCGTCTATTTCGTGTCTGGCACTGTTGCATTATGTCGGTCTCGTTCTCCAGCCATTTGAATACATGTAGGTTGAATACGCGGCTAGAGAAAGTTACAAAACAGGTCTGACATTGCAGCTTTGTTGGAAGTTATCTACAGCAAGGTAAGTTCACGTTGTTGCTTTCACTCGTGTGAATTTTCTTCGTGTAAATGTCTGTCTGTCAGCTGAGAATTTAACAAAGAAGTGATGAGTTTTCTAATGCAGCAAGTCGTTGACCAGTAAGATGATGTTTATCATTCAGGATGCATCTCTAGTTAAATGCTTGACATCACCACACTATTATCTTCTCGTGTAATTTCAAAGCTTATTTGGTGATGACAGAAAAAAATATACATCCTGCCTATGTTACTTCAACTGTATTAAGTCCAATCCAGCAGCCGTATATCCTTGTGTCATTATATATGGATGTAGTTAACAGCATCCCTTCTTAATTAAACTAGTATTACTTTTTGTTTTACCTTCCCTGTTGGATTACACACAGATACTGCCCTTCTGGCATCTCCGGTTGCCACCAGCATGGAGAGAGTTAATTAAATTGATGAGGCCAATCCTACAATAAGAAATATGGATTTGTGTGTATTTAGCCGTTGCTAACAATACTGAAGTTATTGACCCATTTTTTTTTTATCATATTGGAAATTCATGCTATTTTTGTGTGTGCATAACATGCAAATCCATTAAAAATATTAAAAGACATCTCTAAATCACATGCATACATTATCCAGCTTGTGACATCATGTCGCTGCAAATATTTTAACTAGTTCTCTGTGAATACTGTCTTGAAGTGTTCTGATTGATGTCTCATCATTTGCATAATCAGTAGGGATATATCTCGCATTGTTATGTATCTGTGTTATGTCATATCCATTGTTTGCTATCTGTTGTTGTTGCTGCAGTATATCATCAGTACAGGACACTGACAAATCTCTGTTTGGTGATCACGCATACTTATCTATAGATAGATGGAGAGCTCTTTAAACTCTTATCCAGATTAAGTGGATTCTTGTCCATAAATTGTTAGAAACTTGGCAGTGAAATGGGTTTCACTTGCTATCCCTGTCAGGTTTGGTGTGTCTGAACTTTTATAGCAATTTTATGATCGTAATAGTTTTGTATCTATTGAAAATTGTTTGGCCAGTTAGTATGCACTTTTCGAAGGTTGAACATTTATTACTTGCCAGTCTTCATTAAGGACATTTCATTTATCATTTTTCCTCAACTGGTCAAGATAATATGGTTGTCTATGGACTTTTTTTCTCAGTTGTTTTACTGCGTGTGTGGTATGGGTGAAATATTCCTGCTGCGATCAAAAACATTAATACAATCAATCAAAAAGCATATGTGGTATTTTAGAACCGAAGCTGAGCATTTAGTTAACAATGTTACATGCTATTAAGCAAAAAAACTCACTAAGTGTCAAATCAATTTCACTTTAGTCTTTTTGTAGTCATGGTAACAGCCATTAATCCACTCCCTATTCAAGCCGCCAAGTGTAACTACTCATGCTATTTCGTATCGATCTGAGCACAGATGAAGAAGATTAATTTTACATTTAGACAATTAATGCCAAATAACATTTTCGATTACATCAATTTACCCCATCCCTAATAGCACATGTTATTTTTTTTAATATTATATCAGTAATGCTGTCTTAGCATTGCTTACTTCATATCCTTATACATATTGCAAAAGCTGTAGTTCACTAGGTATTCTTATTAATTTATATCGCCATTATTAGATGGTTTTTGGTAGGGAGATAATCTTAACACATGCTTAGATTAAATGAACATGAGATGTTTTACCCCTTTAGTAAATATCCTCATTAATTAATGACTGACTAACAGACAGTAGTCAAGACAGACAGACAAGTGAATAATGTTTGTATAGGACTACCTATATAGACGACCCACTGGTTTAACCCTAATTGTAGACTAACTTGAAACCGTATATCAGTAGTTATACATTATCAAACAAGAAACTTAGGGTTAAAGTTGTCAGATGTATTATAAGAACTTGTTTTTGCCAGACAAGATTCTTTGAATATCTATGTTTCTGGCAAACAGAACTGATTCAGCTGAGATAAACACATCGTTTCTTTAAACAGCAAGCATTATACCTTTTGAAAATATTACCAGGTTATTTTCATAGCTGATGATATAGTAGTCATGTATTTTATTCTTTTCTGTTTTGATTTTTTTCATTAATGAAATGACAGTGAAACAGTATTCAAAACTCAATTCAATAATTCTGTCCCACTCGAAAAACTAACAGAAAACATGAACAGTTGTATCATCACCAGCCTCAGGCATTTAGATGGCTTGTTTGAAATACAGATAACAGAAGCATCCCTTAGGTGAATACACTGGATACAAAGCAAAGGATGTATTCTATACAAGGCCTTTGAATGGTGTACATACTAATGTAGTTTGTACAGAAATGAGCCCATTATATCTGCACGTACATGTACTTGATTTTTAAATCTAGCTACCGGTAGTATAGTACAATTTTCAATATGAATATAACCAAAGTATCCTTTCACGAAACTCTCTTATCTACTAAGAGACTGGTAGCGCTCTCTTAGCAGTGTATTAGCTATCAGCAAAGTGAGCGCTACCAGTTTCTTAGTGGATAAAGAGCTTTGTGAAAGGATGCCCTAGTCAGGAATTCTAAATAAAAAATTCAGTTTATATTTTTTTTCCTTGGGATGTAGTTTTCAGTTAACAATTGGAAAAAAAGATATTTTTCTTGAGAAATGCAAATTGCTGAGTTGAGTTTACAAACCTTTTGAAAATACACTGCATCTCACCATCTCAAGTATTCAAGATCCGAGATTATGAAACTTTTTATTTAGAGTATGATCTTTTACTGAGCTCAAAGTTCTATTCGCAAAATCCCCATATGATCTTCATGAAATCGTACTCAAAAAGTTCCATAATCTGGAGGCTAGAGTATGTGTTCATAGTATTGAAATAGATCTGTATATTTAGATTGTAGACATGCACACCACTATGTGTTTTATAGCTCATCACATGCATGTAAAAGATACACACTGAGAAGTTCAGCAATACCTCACTTGCTCACTGTTTATAGTCTGTGACTGTATCCCATTGACATCTGTCGGCTAGTGTGAGTGTATGCTGTAACAGTGCGATCATAACAACAAGTCTCCACCCACTCTTTGGCCTGGTATTCTGTGTTACACAACCCAGCTGCCGATTAGCATTCCTCTGGGGTCAGTCCATATTTCTAGCTATGTATATAATTACACATCTTGATCTCTGAGAGCTGGAGGGTTGAATTATGAGCTCTGCTTAGCCTTTGAATAGGAACCAGCGAATTAGATTGAATATTATTTGTATTAATAACCCATATTGTAACCATCTCCCTGCTGGAACAGACACAGATACTGCTCTTTAGGACATCTCTAGTTGCCTGCAGCATGGAGAGGGTTAATTAAATTGGTAATTCTAGATTACTAGAATGAATGTTTATGACAGTTTGATTCTCGCTAGTGAATATCTCTTTACAGTTCATGGGCAGTTCAGAAAATATAGGGATTATTACATTTCCTGTCCTCGAGATTGTGTAACATATTATAACACAAACTCAGGCTTAACTCTAGGTTTTGTTCACAAATTCTCATAAAATTTGAGCTTGAGCATGAAATCGTACTCAAAATCTTTTGTAATCTTCAGATCTGATTTCAGTAAATGGCATTATCAAATTCATAGGTTGCTCGCAAGATAAGGCTTAAAGTTCAAACAATAACTGTGAATCACAAATACACATCTATAAATCCTCACAACTGATACACCTGGTATGTATATGAGTTCTAGCTCCAAAGATAATGTTTAACCAAGTATTTATTCGGTGAACCAGCCTTTCTATAGGTCAGCATATGAAGTGTGAAGGTTTCCATGGGCCAGGGAAACATGATATTTACATGAATAGAATATATTTTCTCAGCGTGTATACCTACGTGTTCCGTTCCCGACAGTCTGACAGCTGAGGAACAGGTATATTAGTATACAGTCTAGGGTGGCAATGCTCACAGGTAGGTGTAGGGGAATATCATGGAATAATACACTGTTGAATATCATGGAATAATACACTGTTAATGTGTTGCGAAGCCAGACAACGTTACTCCATTACTAAATCGAATTCCCATTAAATAAATTTGTATGAAAAATCATTGATAATTTTTCACCAACAAGCTTTGTATGTTTACTATGTTTGACCTGAAAAATTGTGATTGATTTTGGTTCTGGCCCAGTTGGCCCAGTTTCACGGAGTGGTTGTAGTGGTACGAGGGTCGCAGCTCCTATACGTTTCTATGACATTATGACTGTTGTAGACTCTCGTACCACTGTTATTGTTTCGTGGAACAGGGGCCTGATGTGTAAGTATGATAAGCAAGAATGCAAGGAGTATCACCTATTGTCACACTGCTAGCCTTTTGATACGATCGTTGTTATGTTCTAGACAAACCAAGTTTATGCAATTTTAAATCAAAAGTACAATAGGGCATCTCCAATAGCCGCCAGCATTAGGAGTTAATGAATACAGCAGATGTTTAGTGCATTATCATTTTGATTAAAAAAAAGTTTTCTCCACCTCCTAGTACATCTGTGTATTGAATGTATACATTCTATATAAATTGTTTGGACCGGAGCCAATGGAACTGGGTTCAAATACTGTCCTGTAAGCCCTGCATCAATGTAATAGTTATGTTACCTTTTTAATGCAATTGTGGTAGGATGCGCTATCTGTACCGTGGCAGTTCAGTCATCATTCCTGGTCCATCAGTACCAGCTAATGCTACCAGTTTACTGCAACATTCAGTGCTACAGATGTTGCGAGTTTCCTTCCTGACATAAAACTGGAAATCTGTGATACGAGTGAAAGAATCTTGAAAGCGGTTCTAAACCCCAATTTAAAAATAAATTAATTAATTTAATTTAAAAAAGAAATTCTATTGACCTATGGTATAGACAAGAAGAATAAGAAAAAGAACAACAGAAAGTTGTCATTGAACAAGGCTGTGTGTTGGTGTTTGCATTGTACACCCTGTCTACAATTGGTTTGATTTTATCCCGCAATTGACAAGAAGAAATGTACATAGACGCAACATCTTTGATGTCTGGTCTAACCTGCTTGTGTGGAGTTGGCTCGGCAGCAGGAATTCCCCAAAAGAGCTTGTTTATATTTAGATTAGAGGCCTTTCACCTTCAATGTGGTTTAGGAAGGAAATGTTAAGCTTTTCAGGCGCACTTTCTGTAAGTATGCACTGACCAAACGATCAGTTCTCAAAATACTTTCACATCAGCAGTGTTCAATGTAAAATTATCATACGTAGGTTTCTAATGAGTTCATTTCATGTTGAGAATGGATTTACTAAAGTTGTATGGTTTAAATACATGTACTTGTATTTCATTCCTCCCCCAAAAATTAATGAGGATTGGTAGTCAAACTAGGTGCTCATTTGTAATTGTATCCTGCTTAACAGTAGTGTCAATAATATATCAAAATAATTTATTATTCCATATGTAATGTATCTGTGATACTTGTACTCCCTAGATTATATGCAAACCTGTGGTATATTATTGTATTCTCTGTGTGGGCTATATCATTGAAACTGAATGTACTTGGTCAACAATTTATGAGATTCTTAGCCATGAAATTCTACTGTTTTGCAAGTCCTGCAACAAAAAGAAGACCAAATAGTGTCTTGTCTTGTCATCACATATTTTTTGGTGAACCACATTTCTCGCATAGTATTTGAAGTTCAGTTTTGCGTCATGTATTTATGTGTTCAGCTAGTTGGTGAATCTCAAGTGTGTTTGTTTCATTGGGCATTGTACATATTTCATGTTTGTGTTAAGTCAACTTTCTTCATGGTGGGAGGACATTTTTCACATGCTAATACATTTAAATTTAAATATGTCTTTAAATGGTTAGCCCATAAAACAGGAACTAAATGGTGATTATTTCAAGGTAAATAAAAAAAAAAGTAATATTGTTTTGAAGGTTGATAGAGCAATGGAAAAAATAGGTTTTGTGTTGGTCGAGATGTTTGTGATTTATTTCTGTGAACTCAAAACAAATGCCAGTTATAAAATTATTATTTATCCTAAATACATAGTCATTTCAACTAAACTTTACTATTTACTATCTAGGTGTAAGTCTATCACTATGTATGTCTAGATGTATGAACCATGCATGAAATTGATCTGAGTGTACATTTCTTGACATCACAGCAGGCCATTTGCTTTGCAATGTACATGGCCTGCATGATTTGCATGCTTCAGAATGTGATGCCTGTCATGTTCATTGCAAAGCAGTCAATCAGTGCAAGGCTAGGCCTGTGATTACAACACATTTTGAGTACGATTTCATGGTCAAGCTCAAATTTGATTTGTTGATTTGCAAATGTCAGAAGTTGTCAGTTAATGTTATTTCATGGCTGATATGTTATAAATATGGTAAATTGTTTCTTTAATGAGATAAATGCTAAAACTGTTGCTTCCTAGTATATTATTGCATATTGATTTATGCAGCTGAATAAGTAAGACATTAATTGTCCCGTATTATGTTGTAGACAAACAATATATCAAATAGGCAGCACTGTTGCCAATAGTCTGTTGAATAATGTGATCGCATCAAAGCTGTCTGTATGAACTGTGTGATGTTGTTAAATGTCTAGACAGAACGTTAAATTCTTAAATGAAGACAATAAAAGTAATGATGTGTAAGTCATTAAATTGTCTGCTAGATAATGTCAGATAGTTGCTGGATTCATGTAAGCATATGTGAAGACCTTACTAAAGCTAAAAGACTATAAAACTATTCATTGGAGTTACAGACATCTTTGCTAAAGGTTAGAGGTCACTATTATTGTTTAGTTTTCATATGTATACAGCAGGAGAGTGGGGCGGGTGGTAACACAATTGTAGAACAGTCCCAAGTTCAAATCCTGCCCCGGGAACCTGGAATCAATGTTCGCGAAAGTTACCTTTCTGACGTGACATTGATAGGATGCACTGTCTGTAGAGTGGCACTACAGTTAACATCTTTGGTCTCAGTACCAGCCAGTGCTTGCAGGTTTACTGCAACATTCATCGCTACAGATGTTGCAGGTTTCCTCCTAAACTGACAAGTCATGATATTAGTGAAAGATTCTAGAAAGCAACTCTAAACACCAATACAAAATTACAATTACCTTATTGAAGTTTACTAGTTCAAATCTAGTGAACAAGCCTGGGTATCCTTTCACGAAGCTCTCTTATCTACTAAGAGACTGGTAGCACTCCCTTTGCCGATAGCTAATACACTGCTAAACGAGTGCTACCAGTCTCTTAGTAGATAAGAGCTTTGTGAAAGGAAACCCTGGCTCCAAGATTTGTTTATTTTATATATTTTAGTACGCTTTCATGCTCACACTCAAATTTGGTATGGGAATCTATGAGCATAAAATCATACTCAAAAAGTTTCATTATCTCAGGACCAAATATATTTTCCTCAGTGGAGAATATTGTGGTTCCAAAATTTGTGTGTTTACCAATAGTGTACAAGACTGAAGGTATATATCATCCTTAGTTCAAATCCATCAGGCAAGACTAATGGGTTTTAACATCTGTACTGAAAACAAATTGCTGAGAGAGCTCTAAAATACTATGTAAAACAGCTCTAAACCCCAGTCAGCTCGCTCACGTACAGGTATGCAAATAGGGCCATGTACATGTCTTGATTTTGAGTTGATGAGATCCACATACATGGAAAAGTTAGCATTAGTACGATGCTTGACATTTACACGTTTCTAAAGGTAAAAGTCATTTATCTCGCTAATTATAGTTCTACAACACGTGCATGTACTTCTGGTGGGTTTGTTCATAGCGTAATGGTTAAAGCTATGTAAAACACTCACTCTCTTCTGGTTTTCAACCTCCAAATGGCCATTATCACTTGAAACATCTCAGGAGCTACATGCAAGACACTTAGCAATATGTCAGTTACAACAAGTATGTGGTTGGATGAAAAAGTGAAATGCTCCTAATAGTTTTCCAGACAGTGATAGGTAGTTAGGAAGGTGTACTTTGATACGGTGAACCTGAAATGGACGAACCTGAAATGGACGTGTTTGCTTGTAGTCAAAATGTGCCAGTCAACTGTCCAAAATGTCACCTAATGTCATGCTGTTGACCTGGGCAAACAACTGCTGAAATTGAGTACACTTTACAAGAAATTGATATGAATGGGCGTTATGGCAATTGGTAAATATGATAGGCAGGAATTCAGATTTAGAAAAAAAGAACTGATGGCTCAGTAGCTCATTTGGATATTTATTTATGATATACTCAGCAAAATAAATTAAGGCTCAGCAGATATGTTGTGAAGCTCGCTATCACATTTTGGAATGCAAAGGGAACAAATGTCGTTCTTCTTCAAGTGCATCTACTAATTCTTGACGAATGCTTTGAGCCTGGAGATGTTAGGAAATTATTCTTTATTACCATAATATAAAGGTAAATTTACATGTCGAAAAATACTAATTAATTTTGTTGAGTATAACCTTTCTGGAGTAGATGTGGTACACAATTATGACAGCCATCTTTGCTATGTAGTAAATATGTGACTACTTTCTGTATAGTCAGAATTAAATTTTGTAAAATTTCCTTTTCCATCAATTAAGTAAGCTTTTGAAATGTAAGATAATGAGAAATGTAACCCATTACTTTGCATTTCAATTCAAAATGTCTTCTTTACTCGAATTACTGTCAAATCACTCAAATTCATTTACCGGTAATTGCCTTGGTTTTGTAAGTCAAAGTCATTGCAAGAGTTATTGAGCTTTCAGGGCAAACTTGACAGAATTCACCAGGAAGATACTTGGTTGAGATACAGTATATCTGTACACAGATTGTTCCTATATTAGGAATTGCCCTTACTATGACCCCCCAGGCCCACATATAGCCACAATGCTAATGAAATCCTGAGGCCCTCCTATAGAGCAGTGTTTCACCATGACCTCATAACAATGGTATGCTATTTGTAGATCAAATAGTTCTTGAAATATCAAACACACAACAAACTCATAATTCTGGGTTTAATATAGGAAATTAATGACATTGACCTATGAACTATAGATTCATTTGGTTCACCAGCAAATTAAACATAAAACAAAGTGTATATTGTAAATAGGAAATATTTTTATCGGATGAAATATATTTTAATAGAATTTTTATTTTTTATTTTTCTGGGTCAATATGCTTCGACTATAGATTATGTTGCTAACTGCTAATACTGTTACAATGCATTATTGCATACATATTGAATTATTGTGATATTATGGTAATGAGTACATTTATCTCTGCTTTTATCATTAATTTATATAGTATTTGTTACATACAATATGGTTCAAGTCAATAATACTATAGCTTTTCCAAATCAGCCTATTACAAGTACAAAAGTATCCAATTAGTTCTATACAATAATCAATTTTAACACTGTCCATGCTGGAGGTAACCGGAGATGCCCCAAAGAACAGAGTCTGTCCCTAATCCAACAGGGAGAGGGTTAAAAAAAAATAACAATTTGCATTTGTGTATTTATTCTAAAATATAAAGTACTTGAAGAAACTAGATTCATTGCCAGTGATCAGTCTGGCCTTTGACTTACAGCTTGTTAGAGGCTATTGAGACCATACAGTCAGGACAAGAGGACATGTCCTCTTTGTAACACCGGTATGGGAATCGTATAACATTATAAGACAAATATATCAGAATATTTTTTATATTCATGGTTGCCATTTCTGCCATGATCACAATGTACTGATTACCAGAACACTTACCGCTAGTCTGATGACAGGAAGTTACCTAATGTAGAGGCACCAGTAACAGATCTGGCAGATGACCCATCAGGGCAGTGCTATCTGGGACATCAGAGAGGTGGCCAGACTGATGAGGGTTTAACATAAGGATGTCGAGAGTGGCCAGTTCTTCAGAAGTGGGTCAACTTGACCAGGTCCTCTGGGTTATTAGTGTTTGAAGTCAATGTATTGCTGTGGTCTGTATGTTTCAGCAATAATACAGCTATCCAGTACTTCTATACTGTAGTGTGTTGGTGTAGAGGTATTGCAGTATTCGCTGTTTATGTTTCAGTACTTTTATTGTTGGTGTAGAGGTACATGTATTTCAGTAGGACTCTATGTATGTTTCAGCAATGGGACACCTACACCTGTCCTTCGAGTTCCACCTACACAAGAAGACCCTGAAGATCCGGGTCTGGCAGGTCAGCGATCTCCTCCTACCCCCACGTAAGTTATACCAGGGTCCATAAGTTATACAAGGGTCCATAAGATACACCAGGGTCTGTAAGTTATACCAGGGTCCATAAGTTATAACAGGGTCCATAAGTTACACCAGGGTCTGTAAGTTATACCAGGGTCCATAAGTTACACCAGGGTCCATAAGTTATACCAGGGTCCATAAATTATACCATGGTGCATAAGTTACACCAGGGACCATAAGTTATACCAGGATCCATAAGTTATACCAGGGTCCATAAGTTATACCAGGGTCCATAAGATACACCAGGGTCTGTAAGTTATACCAGGGTCCATAAGTTACACCAGGGATCATAAGTTATACCAGGGTCCATAAGTTATGCCAGGGTCCATAAGTTACACCAGGGACCATAAGTTATACCAGGGTTCATAAGTTATACCAAGGTCCTACATGTTTTAATAGCTGATTGTTTAGACTGAACACATCCTGACAGTGATATGCACTGTTCGAAAATACTTCCAGGGATCGAAATTAACTTTAAAACTTACTAGCCTGAATAGTGATACAAATAACAAAAGACATGAATTTCTACTGGTCCTTAGGATACCTTTAGCATTGGAAGAAATGGCCTGGGCTACCAGATTAGTGTTAATTTCGTTCGCTGTACTTCGGTACTGAAGGACAAGGAATTGTTTGTTATTGTCAGTCCCTTGGGACAGCATCATTTCTGACCAGAATATCCTTTCATGAAGCTCTCTTATCCACTAAGAGACCATAGCGCTCTTTGCCAATAGCTAATGCACTGCTAAGAGAGGGCTATGGTCTCTTAGTAGATAAGAGAGCTTCATGAAAGGATACCCAGCATAATAACTATTACTGGAGTTCTTGTGAAGGACCAGGAGCTTTCAAAGGTGCCGATCCTCCTCTTGACCAGCAGGTATTTTTGATATTTATCCAACACTGCTGACAATAACATCTGTGCATTGGTTAAACTATTTCAGTATGTTCTGCAGCCCTATCAACATATACTCGACACAATTAATTAAGGACTAGCGGATATTTTGTGGAGAATCTTGCTACCATATTTCAGAACTATACTTGAGGAATGTGGTGCAATTATTTTTCCAAGTACTTGAAGAGTATCTGGATCATGTAGACAATTCTTTTAAAAATTCTTCGTTAAAATAATATAAAAATTAATTTATATGTTTAAAATAAATCCACTGTCCTGTATTTAATTTTGTTGAGTGTACCAGGTTTTTCCAGTTTGACTAAAATTACTTTGTTTTTCTCGCTTCCAGCTCACACGTCCATGATAAACACCATCTTCGTACGAAGCTACCTCATTCCAGACAAGCCCAAGAAGACTAACAGGAGGACCGAGGATGCCAAGGTGGCTCCCAGCGAGGCCCACTTCACCACCAACCGCACTGCGGAGGAACCGGGCATCCAGTACGTCTTCACCCCGTCCAACTTCCACTTCACGTCGCCGCTGATCTACACCGGCGTCACCGAGGACATCATCAACCAGCGCAGCGTGCAGCTGGAGGTGTGCATGACGCAGCGGTACACGAAGCGCATCTTCCTCATCGCCATGATCAACCTGCCTCTCAAGGCTGCCGTGAAGCGGCCCATCCGGGAGAAGTACGCCCTGATCCCGTGCATGAACTACACCATTCCCAACAACATGAGGATATACAGCGCCAGCGAGCTGAAGCTGGAGAGCAACATGGGCATGTTCTACAGCCTGCCAATGCTGCGCGATCCTAACTCGTTGTCCGTGCAGCAGACAGCTCGTTCTGCCAGCGACGTGGAGCTTCAGGGAATTTGCGTGCAAGGCGACGAAGATGTGTCTTCCGTGTCCGTCGACATGCAGAACGGGGCTCTTCAGGATTACCTCAATCCCGACCTCAACGAGGGCAAGGTCAAACGTAAAATTGTGCCGGATTTCAGTAGTATTGATATTCCCGTGAATTCACAGTTGTTACCTGGTCAGTTGGAAGAGGTCAAAGTTGAAGGTCAAGAAAGTGGTCAGTGCGTTGTGGATATGGAGTCTCAGAGTTTGTGTCGTAAACTCAAGGTTATAAAACCGCCCAAATTCAACGGCGATATGGAGATTGAGATGGAGCCTGTCCTAAAACCGAATCACCTTGCAGTGGATATCGAGGAAAATGGAATAGCAGAGACATCCGTGACTTCGCCGTGTTCATCACGACCAGAAACACCGGTGTGGGATTTCTATGATTTTGACGACTGTGAACTCGGCATGGAGCCCATGGAAGACGAAACCGACTACGCCGTCGATACCGACGTCGGCACCAGTAACGTGGATTACAAAGGCGTCAGTCTCAGTCCGTCGGCCGTCAAAGCCATGACGGGGAAAGCGGAATCAAAAGTGACCGACGGTGTCAAATCTGGATCGTATATTCCAACCATTGTTGTGGACGATATCGAGAATGAAGATGAAGTATGATCAGAATTCTGTCAGTTCCTATTATTTATTACCGGATACACCTACAACTTCTGTGATAATGTTACCCAGTGCCTTGTGTGTTATGCATTTGGAGATATGTTCATACCTTGCCGTTAAAAGTTGGGAAATTTATATCTTCTAAAGAAAAATGTGTCCTGTGTGCCTTGGATGCGATCTATATTTGAAGCAGCGAACGGAATACAAGCGGTACATCAAGTGAAGTCCATTATCTAGAATATATGTCATATTTTATACACTTTTCCATTATCTCTTTGTATATTTGAAAACATTTCTATTTTCTACATTTCATACATTCTATTTACAAATTACATTCATATTTATATTAAGAAAATATTTTCTATCCCAATGTAAAATGCTTTTTCTGCAAGTTCAGCCATCAAAATATTTCAACCTTGATCTGTATCTCTCTCAAACACTATTCTTAAAAGTTTGTATTTTTATTAAAAAAAATATTGTGTGAATTTAATATTATGGGCTTCATTTATGTAATGTTTTTCATGTGTTCTAGTTATGCCATTTCTGTGACTGCTCTCGAAATTAATTTTAAAAATTACAATAATCGCTCATAAAATGGAAACTGGTATGTCTATCATGTTATGATATTTTTTAAATCTCACAACCAGTTTTACTATGAATCTATGATAAGATATAGTGTATATTTTCAATAATATGCTAAATATATTTTTTACGTAAAATAGCTCGGACAGTTGATGCCTTTTGTCAGCTCTTCTAGTAAGTAACCTTTCATGTCCGAGTGCCTAGATATATATCAGTGGATTATGTTACCATCATCCTGCTAAACTGGACATCCAAGTGACTAGCCTAATGATGTCAGATGTCGTCCCGAGATTACTAAACTCTTTTTAGTACGATTTCACACACAACTCAAAAAGTTCACAAATCCACCTTTAACATTTGAGCTTTCAAAGAGCATGAAATGGTATATTCAAGATGTTCATAATCTTGGGAGGGGAAGGTATTTTTCCTTACCACTTCTGAACACTGACAGATAAGTTCATTACCTTTATAACATTAACATGATCATGTTTATACATTATGTCACATGAACATGCTTATATATATCTACTTTGGCCCGAGAACGTTTCTAACTGTATCTGAAGTAGATTGTAGTTATTAGTTGATGAGCCTCAAGTGACCTTGTAGAAAAACAGTTACAATCCATTGACACTGTGTGTCAGATATACGTATACACAACTCGCATGTAAAACCACACGTGGCTAAGCACAGCTTATGCACTGGTGCTTTTTCCATAATTGTGTTGCAGTACGTACAATAATGTGCACATATATATTGCGCCAAATCCACGCTATCGAGCGTGCTCATAGCGCTACATTATTACCATATTTGTATGTACTGCGAAACTGAATAAAATTATGAATGAATATTAATATGGAAATGCAATGTACCATATTACATTATTATGGTTACAAATGAAATGTTGGCCGAGATTAATTGCATGTATATATGAATAACAATGGATAGAATTCCAATGGACATACGAAAAGACCAATCATATTATTATATGAATTTGTATACTCTTCAAACTTCCACATATGTTACTCAAAGCCTTGTAGTTTGAATACAGATATTGTATTTGAGTATATTTTACTATTTGTTTGAATTTCTCTGTTCTTGTGGTAGTGCTGGCCCCCAAGATTACATAACGTTTTGTGTACAATTTCATTCTCATACTCAAATTTTATATGGAGATTTGTGAAGAAAACTTTGAGTTGAGCATGAAATCGTATTCCAAAAAAATATTTTGTAGTCTCGGAGCCTGCAATTTCAAATTCACACACCCAAATGTTTGAGTATGATTCCTATGTCAGGAAGCAGTTTCACATGGGAATATTTAGATCCTGTATAGTTCTCAGATTCTTGTATCAGTCTTGGATCCTCGGTCGTACAGGGCTCCAGACTAATATTTTTTACTTACTTGCCCGCAGGGCTAGTCAGGGCACCAAAGGCATCATATGTTAAAAAATAGGTTGCCTGCAGTGCAATTCAACTTGCTCCTGTATGTCAGGCATATGTTAGTCTAGAGCCCTAGTTGTACCCACATTTATTGTATCTCCTCCAGTGCTCCCACCATATACAGACTAAAACAAAATTACTGAAACCGTAACACCAATGTTCGTGTTGCCTTACAACTTACTAATACTTACACGTTCTCACAGTAAGCTATTGTGCAACAAATTTATTTTTTCTCTATACATGTCTGTTAGCTCTTATTATAATATTGAGCATACCAGTTATCAATGATAATCAATGCTAGTTATAATTAAATTTGTTTCATCTTCTGTTGTGGCTTTTTCCACACAATTTTCACTCCAAAATATGTACTTTCACCATTTTGACATTGACTGCACAATTATGGATCTGCAAATTTACCCAAGGATGGGAACAGTTCTTATACTGGTTTTGTTAATGATTGAATATTTGCATCAACAGCTGGACTTTGATCATGTCAGTTTTGTTTTTCTATTACTTCGTCATAGATACTATTACATGTATTCCAAATACAGTGTCACATGCTTGGTTTAGAGGTGAAGTCACTCAACATATTACTTTAATTTGTATTCTTGTATATTGGGGCAAGCTGGTTCTTGTTCATGCATTAACACATACAGACAACGGAAACGATTTCCAAACTACTCAAATAAATCTGTTTGTAAATTATACTTGTGCTGCGTTTTCTCTGAAAAAGAATGGTTATCATTCAAAGTGTGTCAAGTAGAATTATTTTACGAGAGCTTCAATACCATATACTGATTGCAAGACAAAAATCAAGTGATCAAGATATCTTTGTTCCACAGAAGGTGTCTGCAGATTAAAGATGAACATTATTATATGGAATTGTTAAACTTGTTGCATGACATGTGTTTATTTTTGTACAAACATGGACTATTACTATTAGAGGAATGAAAATTATTTTGATGTGGTATATGAAGTATTGATATACTGAACTGCTTCGATCAATCTATTTCTGGGTGAAATACATGTAAACCCCCTTCTCCCACACACCCCTAATTTTTTTTTTAAAAAGACACCATTAATATCTGAAGCTTTGCTGTGTCATTTTTTTCTGTTAAAAAACAAAGATGTACTTGAAACATGAATCCATGTTGAATGAATACATATGTATAGTATTCTGACCAGTAACTTTATTATGTAGCTGTGATTTAACTTAATTTCTTGTTTATCAATTTAATAATTATTGACATGTGACATGGCACGAGAAACTAAATACCCAATGTTATCACATTCCGCAATATACATTTACAAAAAGTTGACAAAAATGGGAGACAACTCCAAACATCTTAGCGTGCGAGCTTCAAAATAAAATGACGATTTAGACATCTCTGATTATAATAAATCATTTAAACTTTCCAATTTGCCTAGTCCATACGTCATGATTATGATATATAATATGCTAATTTCAATGGAGATGTAGCGATTTATTGTAATGTCATACAGGGCTCTAGACTAACATACACCTGACGTGCAGGGGCAAGTTATATGTGCACTGTCCGCAACCTATTTTTTAGCATTTAGCACCGTTGCTGCTTTACAATTTGCCCAAACTATCACTGCGGGCAGAATGTTAGTCTGAAGCCTTGGTCACAACAGGGATCTTTCAGTATCGCCCATAATGCGACGATCAATATTGAAATTGTAAGAAATTAGCAACACTTTATCAAGGGTGGAAATTAACTCTAGCCTGCTAGCCAGGGCCATTTCTTCCAATGCTAAAGGTATCCTAAGGGCTAGTAGAAATTCATGTATTTTGTAAATATTTGTATTGCTATTCGGGCTAATAAGTTCTAAGTGAGTTTCCACCCCTGCAAGTTTTATGTGTGAACCAGGAATTCCATGCTTCAACAGTTGTATGAAAAAGTATATCAAACATTGCAAAATGTTCACAGTCGGTCTTCAATGTGGTAATACAACATAATACAATTAATAAATAAAATATATTCTTTATTCAATTGGTAAAAACAGATTAATTAATGTGGTTTGTTTTGTCACTAAACCAAAAATAAAATAAAAAATAACACCAAAGCAAAGCATACCGCACTGGCAAAATGGCACTTTTCTAGAGTAACACTTTTTATGGAATGCAAGTAATAATCATTAAAACAATAACAACGTGACTTCTTTCACATAAATACATATTCAAATCTGGACTGGTATATTAATCCTCTCCCTGCTGGATTAGACACAGGCACTGCTCTTTAGGGTATCTATGGTTGCCTGCAGCATGGAGAGGGTTAATCATTTGAGACTAATAGACTAGTTAATCTAAGTATCCCAACATAATCTATGAACAATCGTGCATAAAGGATAATTTTAACATTCCTATTTTACGGCACATGACTAGTAGGGACAATTGGAATTCATTGGCACATATGATTGTGTCTGGCACAGGCCAAAGGAATTTTAAAATATTCTTGGGGACGTTTAACAGAACATGTTACAACATGTCTATTAGGTGGCTATTTCGCTGGGTTGTTTACCATCATGGATTTCGATTTTGTAAAACTCTTTAATCCCATTTCTCCTGCTTTCAATGTTTGGGCAGTTTGGGTGAGGTAAAATTTCAAAACGTTTGCCATTCCTCCAAACGGCAACAGGTACAAAACGTTTTTTTATCGTTCTCATTTGACCATGGCCGTCTTCTATATCTAGGTGACAGTCTTCTAGCCTCAGCATGGAAATATCGGCCTCCCTTCCAACTTGCAAGGATCCGATGCAGTGGTCACGCTTAATGGCTGCGGCCGGCGTTGATGTCACGGCGGCGATGACGTCGTTCAGAGGCATGCCGAGCGCGTGAACCTTGGACATCACGGTGACCAGGTTGTATGCTGGTCCATCCTGGCAGTCGCTGTGGAGATCAGTGCTGATGATGTCCGGCCAGAATCCTTCCTTAGAGCAGATCTCGGCCACCGTCCAACTGAAGGAGCTTTTACCATGGCCAACGTCGAAGTACACGCCGTTTTTCTTGGCTCGCCAGACATCGGAGTGGACAGCCCTGGTCGTGGGATCCAGGATGTGTGACCGGTACGGGTGGTAGGTGTGTGTGTTGATGTCGCCAGGACGCAAATCCAAAGGGCACGACATTTTTCCTAGAGTTCCAAAATAAAAGAAACTGATTAACAAATGGGGCATGGCACCGAGTTATGTGCACTTTGGCAGTTTGGACAGGTCAGTTACCAAGGAATGTTGCATGGAAGGAAGCACAGAGGTCCATTTTGCATTTCCTAGCAACAATCCGACCATACACGATACTTGCCAAAGGTTTTTATGTGTTCTATTCCAGGATAATAACAAAATCATATCAGGATCCTGGCAGGACACTCGCCTGGTAGGATTTTGTTAGGATCCTGGAAAAGTACACCTAACCATGTGATAAATTGCCATTTGGCTCAAAGTGACTTATTATTTACTATATATTGTACCAAAGAAAACGACAGTTCATGATATGTGGAAATCATATAACATGATCAGTGAACATTAGACTGAATTGGATGTAGCCATCCTCGGACACCAGAGGTATTTATTATGTTCTCACTTATATAGTACCCCTGGCACACATCTATTTCATGGGAAAATGATTTCATTGGCTGGCTGTTTGTGCGAGTTTCCCCTAGATGTGTGCCAGGGGTAATGTATGAAGAGCTAACGTAATCGGCACCTCTGTGGTGCGAGGATGGGATGTAGCAGGCTCCTACCATCTTGTTTTCCAACTGGTACTGAAGAAACAGTGTGATGTACCATCAGTGGTATCTGGCACTCCCGGGCGGCTTGTAGCGCTCGTCTGTGTCGAGGTAAAGGGAGACAAGATCAGAAATTTGACAGTACATGTACCTTCGTCTTCACTCTCTTCTCAGTAAATTTTATTTATTGTTATGATCAGTTCAATGAAAGATGCATTATATATTTAACATGTTTAGATTAGATTTTTGTTCTCAAATTATTATTTTATTTTGTTTTTCTGTGTACTGCAAATACTGTTCAATTAAGGATTGACTGTCATTTTGTTTATGTTCATCGAGGTATGAATGTAAAAACTGATGTGCAAACTATGAATCCGCGAAGCTCATCAGTTTTTGCATTCATACCTCAATGAACGTAAACAAAATGACAGTCAAACCTTATAAATAAATTACATAATACATCGGTGGAGATGACGTTCATTTAATAGTCTGAAATTACCATAAGAAAGTTTTTATTAACTTCCAAGCGCCGCACAGTAATATTTCCAACTGAAAT
>JAUTBQ010160590.1:0-11297 GCA_032361185.1 Lepetodrilus ovalis | reverse complement strand
TTTGGTTAGATGCCAATTATAATGGTTTACAGGATTACTTTGAGCCAGCTGTACAAGGAGTAGAAGTTCAAGCATTTAATGCTGTAACATATGACTTAATAGGTTCTAGTGTTACTGATGAAGATGGAAAATATAATATTGATAGGATAGGAAAAGTAGATGTTTATCTTAAGTTTAACTTCCCATCAAATTATCAACCAACTACTACAGATGGAGGGTCTTATCGATTTGATAGTGATGTGGATCATTCTAATGGTCTTAATACAACTAAAGTTTATGAGATGCAACCAGGTATGTTTAATGAACATATAGATTTAGGATTGACACCGTTTGAAGTACTACCTGTAGAATGGTTGTTTGTTGAAGTAAACAAAGTAAATGATAATCATCTATTGCATTGGCAAGTTGCTGCAGAAATAAATGTAAGTGAATATATAGTGGAGAGAAGAGTTGATAATGGAGAATATGAAGTTGTATCAAATTCAAAAATATTAGCTTTAAATCACTTGGAAAACACAGACTACGAATTTGTTGATAGTGATGTTTCAAAGAGTGGAACATATATTTATAGAGTGAAGCAGGTTGATAGAGATGGGAAATTTGATTATAGCAATGAAGTTAGTATAGATAATTTTGTAGCCATGGAGATAAGGATGTATCCTAATCCTGCAACAGAAAGTACAAGTTTTGAATTCTCTTCTAACGAAGAAGGTGTAATTATTGTTGAATTATTTGGAACAGATGGTAAATTATTGAAAACTATTAACCATGAGGTATCAGATATTTTAGTCAGAGAAAGTTTTGATTTGAATATTGAAGAGTTACCAGTTGGAGTTTATAATGTTTTAGTAAAGCTTAATAATAGTGTGATAAGAAAGAAATTAGTTAAGATTAACTAGTCTTTTTTAAACTATATATAATTTTTTCGGTTATCAATAGGGGTTTGATAAGATTAGGTTGTATTTATTAAGAGTTACATAAGACATTACTAGAAACATGACACATTTTAAATTTATTATAGCACTAAGTTTATTCATTCTATTTGGTAGTTTGAATAAACTTACTGCTCAAGTTGACAATATTAAATACATATTAGTGTATGACAGCACTACATGTTATTACGATATTTGTATTTTTATAGAAGAAGGGAATGCTACTGAAGCGTATCATAGATTGAATGGGCGATCTCAGTTATCATTGGTTGTGCCTACGGGTGCAACAATTGTAGTAGAAGATACTTATATGCCTCTTGAAGACAATAATAGTGGTACTGATACTGCCAATGAGGATAACAGCAATGTATATAGTTGGACTTCTTTTACTTTAGTGGAACATCCTATATGTGAGCCAAATTATGATTTTTATGGTTTCATTGGTGGAACAGGCGGAAATTATCGTTTTAATAATTTGACTGAAGGAGATACTATTGCTCTGTTTAGCTTATCTGTTGTAGATGGGGGAGGTATTAGTTCTTGTGAGCCTGAAATAAGATTCTATGATTATAACATTGATCCACATTCAAATGCCAATGGAATGAATGGAGGAGATTTTAGTAATTTCTTTAGATTAAGAAATCGGAATGTTTATAATGGAAGTTTAGAAACTATTCTTCCTAAACCAGTAGTTACTGCTGATATTTCATGCGGAAATAATATTGAAATTGATTTAGATGTAAACTTTGGTACTGGTTCTTGTTCTATAGGTTCTGAAGCAACTAGTTTCGAATGGTCTGGACCTGGTTTTTCATCTACAGATGAGGATGTGACAGTTACAGAACAAGGTACATATTATGTTACCGTAACTAATAGTTTTGGATGTGATTCTGTGTTTTCTTTTGAAATTGCAGGATTGCCTGATGCGGGGCCAGATGAAATAGCATGTAGTGGAGATCAAAAAATTCTTACTGGTTCAAATCCTTCTGATGGAAATTGGACTTTAGACCCTTCAAATACATCAGATGTTACAATAAGTGATGATGGAAATGGTAATTTAACTGTAGATTTCGGTGCAACAGCAGACGGAGTCTATATTTTTAGTTATGGAGCTGGTGGATGTGCTGACGAAGTTGAAATTTCAGTTGTATCTAGTTCAAGTAATCCAACTATTGGGAGTAATGGACCATTATGTATTGGGCAAGATCTTTATCTTACAACAGATGCTGTTGCAGGAGGTACTTATAATTGGACATTGAACGGGACTACAGTTTCAACTGATCAAAATCCTATAATCTCAAGTGTAACACAAGCTGATGCTGGTGATTATAATTTAGTTGTTACAGCAAATGGTTGTGCAAGTGGTGTTGGAACCACTAATGTTATGTTGAATACAGCACCAACAACACCGACAATAACAACGGTAGATGTATGTAATGGAGAAGATGCAATATTCACAATCAGTGGAGATGCAGGAGATGTAGTAAAAATAGGTGGAAGTTCATACACATTGAATGCGAGTGGAGAGTATTCAATTACAGAAACAAACATAACAAATACAACAACAAAAGAAATTACAGAAGTAAGTAATGGAGATTGTAGTGAGACAATAAGTGTAAGTGCAACAGCGAGTATATTAGCAGCACCAACAACACCGACAATAACAACGGTAGATGTATGTAATGGAGAAGATGCAGTATTCACAATCAGTGGAGATGCAGGAGAAGAAGTAAGTTATACAGGAGCAAAATCAGGAACAACAATCTTAGATGGAAATGGAGAAGCAGTAGTAACAATTACAGAAGTAAGTTCTGATGTAACTATAAAGCTGGAAGAAGTAAATAATTCTATATGTAATGTAAACTTAAATATTACTGCTACAGCAACAGTTAACCCGTTACCAATAGTAGATGCAGGTAACTATAATCCAATATGCTTAGATGGCGGCAAAATTTCATTAATTGGTTCTCCTGACAATGGTACATTTGCTGGAGATGGAGTTGTAGGTTCAGAATTTGACCCAGAGTTAGTTGGAATTGGTCCACATGATGTGACATATACTTATTCTGATATTAATGGATGTGAAAATACAGCAACGGCTCAAATAATAGTTAACGAAGCAGTAACTTTAGAAATAATAAATATTAAATGTTCTGATGACTTATTATCTTATTCAGTTGAATTTAGTAGTAATGCGACAGTGACAAGTAATTTTGGGACACCTTCAGGAAATGAAATTATAAATATTCCTGCAAAACAAAATGTAGTAATTACCGCAAAAAATACAAGTACTGGTTGTTCAGATGAAGCATCAATTTCGGCTCCTGATTGCAACTGTCCTGATGTATCTAGTCCAATAGCTGGTGATGATAAAGATGTTTGTTACGGATCTACTAATCCTGAATTGACTGTTACGGTTGATGCGGGAATGGAAGTAGATTGGTATGATTCACCTATTGATGGAAATCAATTATTGAAGAAAAACAATTCATTCACTTCTGAAGAGAGTGACGCTGGCATATATACTTATTATGCAGAAGCGAGAAGTATAGTTGATGGATGTACAAGTAATACTAGAACTGCTTTAAGTTTGACTATTAAAGATGTACCTGAAATTACTAATACTATATTCTCAGAAAGTATCTGTAGTGGTTCTACTTCAATGGGATTTGAATTAAGCTCTAATAAAAATGGAACTACTTTTAGTTGGACTGTTACTTCAGAAAATCTAGTTGAAACTATTATTTCCAATGGAACAGGAAATATACCAACGACAGTACTAACAGCCAGCAGTAATGCTACAGGAAAAGTAAGTTATACAGTAGTACCAGAATTGAATGGGTGTACAGGAGAAGCGAAAACTTTTGAAGTGATTGTTAATCCAATACCAGAGATTACGATTGAAAATAAAGAATGCTCAACAGACTTGAGTACATATGAAATCACATTTACATCAGGATCAGACATCACAGTAGATGCAGGGTCATGGGGAGTAACAGGAAATACAATAACAGGAATCACCTCAGGAACAGATGTTAATTTGACAATAAGAAACACAACTACCAATTGTGAAACAACTATGACAATAACAGCACCAGATTGTGACTGTGACGTAGTTAATGCACCTGTAGTTCACGATGAAGTTGTATGTATAGGAGATGATATTCCATCTTTGGACATACTAGTAGGGGTAGGAGAGACAGCAGATTGGTATGATGCAAATGGAACAATAGTAGCAGGAGGAACCGGCGTAACAAGCTTTACACCTATTTCAGCTTCTGCTGATATATACACTTTTTATGTAGAGGCAAGAAATGAATCTACAGGATGTACAAGTGAAAGAATTGAAGTAAAATTGACAATCTTGGAATTACCAAATGGTGGTGTAGATCAACATGTAAATTGTTGGGAAGATGGATCTGCAACTATGTCTGCAACAGGTACAGGTGTTTGGACTGTGATAGCAGGAACAGCTACAATTGCTAATCCTACAGACCCTCATACAATTGTAGATGGATTTGTGAAAGTTGAGTTGATTAAATTGTTGTGGACTTCTGGAACTTGTAGTGATGATGTATCTGTGATGGTTGGAGATGTTTGTGATTGTTCTATCGATAATAATAGTATAAATCTATTAGGAGATAGTTTCTGTGAGCAAAGTCCTGAGTTATCAATTACAGCCTCAGAGCCTTCACCTACTGGTGGAATCTATCTCTGGGAATATAGAAAAAATGGTGGTGATTGGAGCCCAGCTCCAGGAGTTAATAATACAAAAGATTATACAACTTTATCCGAAGGAATAGGAAGCCATGAATATAAAAGAACATATAGTATTACCTCTCCTATGGCTTGCACAGATGTCAGTAATATAGTAGAGATAAATGTAACAGATGGTCCAGATGCAGGAGAGGATAAAGTTGTAGATTGTTGGAAAGAAGATGTTGCAACTATGTCAGCTATAGGTAATGGTACTTGGACTTTAATTAGTGGAATGGCAAAGATAGTAGATCCTACTAGTCCTACTACCGAAGTTAATAGTTTTGACAAATCAGGAACTATTGTGTTGAGATGGACTATTGGTGATTGTTTTGATGAAGTAAATTTGAATGTTGGGGATAATTGTCCTTGTGATATTTCAAATAATGATATCTCAGATCCAGGAGAAATATTCTGTATACAAGAAGATTTTACTATAATTGGAGCTGAAGCATTGCCTAAAGGAGGAACATATCTTTGGCAGTATAGTTTAGATGGCGCAGTATTTATGGATGCTCCAGGTATCAATGATGAGAAAGACTATTATGTTGCAGGAATGAATGCTGGAGCATATAAGATGAAGAGATTATATACTATTGCTGGCACAGAACCATGTCAAGATGATAATAACCTTGTTGCTTTTTATATCTATAGTTCAAAGGTTAATCTTTCTATGGTAGATATAGATCCGGATCCAGTGTGTCAAGGAGATTCAGTATTATTGACTATTGAGATAATGCCAGGATTAGAGTATCATTGGAGTATTATTTCTGGAGATGGTGAGATTATTTATGCAGAAGATAGTTCAGCATTGATATTATCTACAGGTCCAAGTAATATAATTGTTGGAATAACTAACTCTATGCATGATTGTGAAAACAATAGAGAGTCAATACAAAATCAAATTGAAATAGAAGTTAATAGCCTTCCACATCCTCAGTTAGGATTTGATACTACAACTTGTTTAGTAGATGAAGAAATGATTTTATATCCAGGAGAATTTGTTTCATATGAGTGGCAAGATGGGTCTAGTTTTGATAACTTCGAAGTTTTGGAATCTGGTTTGTACAGCGTTACAGTAGAAGATGAGAATGGTTGTAAAGCTGAAGATGAAATTAATATTAAATCATTCTGTTGTGATATTGTATTCCCTAATATAATGATATATAATGATGAGGAAGGTAATGGACAGTTTAAAATTCATGATAGATATTCTTGTGTTATAGAGTCTAGTTTGACCATATACGATAGATGGGGTGGACGGATTTATGTTTCTGAAAATGGATTAGAACCTTGGGATGGTACTATGGACGGAGAACCTGTAGCACCTGGGGTTTATATTTTTGTGTTTTCTTATTCAGGACAAGATGAGAATAATGACAAATATGCAAAATCAATAACTGGAGATATTACAGTTCTAAGATAAAAATAAATAATTATTTTTAAGAAAAAAAGGCACTAGATTATTCATCTAGTGCCTTTTTTATATTAGTCTTTTTGATTATGATAACTCTACTAATTCTTTCAAAGTAATATAATAGGGGTAAATAGCTAAATCTATGTCTTATATAGTGATATGCTATGTTTTTTTAATAAAATTGACATAGTTTGTTGAAATGGGACATCCAATGTCACAGTATTTTAGGACACAACTATACGAATATGAAAAGCTTGAGAAAACTAACCTTAAAAAGACGAAAAAATAATTTGTCTTTTTTAAAAGAATTGCTAGGTGATAAGCCAAAGCATATAAAGTTAGTATTTTCTTTATTTTTTGTATTAGTCTTTAGTCAATTACAATCTCAGATATCTATATTATATACGGATACAAATGGAGATCCTCTAGAAATAGAGAATATCGTAACCTGTCAAGATTCAAGTTTTGCTAATCAAATGAGGATTGTTATCCTTGAAGATATAGAAAACCTGCATCTTACAATATCTTTACCAGATGGAGTAAGCTATGTCCCAACTAGTATAAGGATGGTAGCAAATTCTGGAGGTTTATCTGTTTCTGAAAATGATATCTCAGGACCTAGTTCTTATTCTTTTGATATATTTCCTGCTAGTCTTACTACTGGAGATTATATTACTGTAGAATGGGGTAGAAAGGCTAGTTGTGATGCCATGGATAATGTTTTAAATGGAGATTTTTTAAAAGATTTAATTTATTTAACTCATGACGCTGGAGCTGATGAAGAAACTGATAATTCATTAAGATCATACGATCTCTTATCTCCTTCATTAAGTATACAAGGAGAAGGGCAGATTGTTACTGATTTAGGAGAATCTATTACAAGAGAGATTACATTGACTAACGGTGGACTTGGAGATTTGGATGAATTTTCTTTTTATATAGTTGATGGGAATAGTACTTCAACTTCATCATTAGTTACACCTAATGGAAGTGAAATAATACCAAGTGGAATATCAAATGATACCCTGTTTTATACGATATCAAATATAATATCTGAATATGGCAATAATGACGACCATTTTGGAAATGGAGAACAATTAGTTTTTATTCGTAATTATACTATTACTGCCTGTGGTGATAATTCTTATTATAAGGCATATTGGGGTTGTGATGGTACTAGTTGTCAAGGAACAAATGTTCTTGAACAAGTCACTGTTTTAAGTAATAATATTCCAAATATTGTTGTGACAATGCCAAATCCAGACCCAAATTATTGTTTTGATGGTACTAATTCTATTAATGGAACTTCAGTAATGCAAACTTTTGAAATAAAAAACAAAGGTAATGGACCAGCAACAAATTTTGAATTAACTCTTAGGTCATGGCAAGCTGGTAGAAATACTGGCTATAATTATTTTAGTAATGAACCTTGGACAGTAAAAGATGGTCAAGGAAATATCCTTGGATCAATGGATAATTTGATAGTCTTGAATACGGTTTGGTATAAAGGTGTTGATTGTGTAAAGGGTAAGAATATATCACACCTAAGACAATCAGCAACTGGGATAACTATTCCTGCTGGAGAATCTGTATTTATAGAAGTTCCTACTTATGTACCTAACTTGGAATGCAATACTAATTGTTTGACATGGAATCGTGCATGGTATTCATACTCGGGAGAATGGTCATATAAGGATCAATGTGAAAAGAATGATTATGGTGTTACTAATAAGATATTCGATCATAGAGCACATAATTTTCAACAATATACAGTTGGAATGCCTACTGATTTAATAGACGAACAAGAATTTGAAGTAGAGCTCTTTTATAGTAAACTATATACTAGATCAAAAAGTATTAATGATGGATTTACTTATCTAGTAGTATCATTGGAAAATACTGATTTAGTATACAATGGTAGTCCAAATATTACTGCCCCATGGGGAGGACAATTACCAGTTACTGTTGTAGGAGATCAAATCAGGATAAAAATACAAAATAATCTTTCAGCTAGATCTGGTATAGTACCGATTAAGCTAAAAGCTTTATGTGGAAATGGAGGAAGCCAATCAATTAGCTTTTCTCATGAGATAAAATATGATAATTCTTGTGGAGGCGATGGACATGTTCAATATTGTCAAGATATCTCTTATGTAATGCATTGCCCTGCACCCTGTCCTAGAGGTGGAGCAACGCCTTTGAAATTTGCTTTAGAGCGATTGACACATGGATTACCTGATTATGATGAAAATCATTTACCTGACAATAATGGACCAATTGTGATGGATTCTATTAAAAGACACAGAGGAGTAAATGGTGATACAGTACTTGGAACATGGAATATAAAGGTTCACCCCAATACTGTAGCGCCTAATGCCGGTATACCTTTTAATCACAAATATATAGAGTTTGACTTAAGAGATCATCCATCTAGAGCTTGTAATAATCCTGGAGAATCAGATTATTCTACTGTTTTTACTGCACTACCAGATGCTGAAGTGATAGTATATCCTGCCGATGGAGGAGCTCAGATTATATGTACTACCAGTCCTACAATAGATGGTGTTATTGCTAAATATGATCTTGGAGCTTGTCAAGCTCTTTGGACAGGTGGAGACTCTATTGTTGTAAAAGCAAAGTTTATTGCTAATGCATCAATTATGAAACAAGGATTTACATACTATGTAGCCGATAATCAGGTTTATAGTAGTTATGAGGAGAATCCAGTGGGTAATAATCCTAGTGATGAGAATAAATATACTTGTGATCACTTTAATGATTATTTTATCCTATTAAATATATATAATAGTGCATATATGCCTGCTAATCAAGATATAGATGGATGCGAAAATCAATTTAAAATTTATAATAGGACGTTTATTAATAAGCAGGCAGGTGCAGTATGGTTCCCTAACGAATATAGATATTTTTCTATTCAGAATGAATACATAGTGGATTGGCCAGCAGAATTGGTTTATAGACCTGGGTCTGCTACCTTTAGTGGCTTGGTTATACCAGATAGTGATGTTAGTCAAGTTGGAAATAAATTGATATTTACTAATTTAAAACAGTTTTATACACCATACGGAGGTCCTTTTGTACCAAGAGATGAAGTAGAGATAAAATCTGTTTTTTGGAGTATTGATCCATCATGTGATGCTGAGCCAGGAAGTATATATCATGCTAAATTTCATGAAAATCAACTGGGTAATGGAATCAATACTCCAGCTTCAGGTTGGGATTCTTATGTTGGTTGTTGGAAAAAGGAATCTGCTTATGTTTCTATGCTTTATGATAAGGCTTTGCCTTTTGTTACTGGTGGAGGAACTCAATATATTACTACTGATCAGGTTGAATGGCAAATCTATTTAAACAATGGTAGTAATAATATCGATGCTCCTAATAGTTGGTTTTATTTAGATGATGTGTATGGTAATCTTACTGATATTGTGCTTAAGCAAAATGGAACCGTGATAACACCAGATGCAAATGGTATTTATAAGCTAGGAACTAATAATATCAATTCAACTACACCTTATACTATTTCAGCAAAAACTAATTCTTGTAGTGATGCTGAGATAACTTTGGTTTCGGGTTTTCATTGTTCATCATATCCGACCGACCCAAATGGTTGTTCAGATGAGACTTCATTGAAAGTAAAAACACTTCCTAGTGAAGTACAGTTATCATTCTTAGAACAAGCTGTAGTTCCTATGTCATTATGTGAAGACCAACCACTAAAAATAAGAATTTCTAGTGCTCAATCTGCATATTTAGATGAGTCAATATTGACAATATTTGTTCCAGATGGTGTGATTATGCCTAATACTATAAATATTGAGTATCCTGAAGGTTCAGGAAATATTGAAGCAATAGCTCCTACAATTAATGGTAATAATTACACTTTAAATCTTGAGCTGCATAGTCAAATGACTGATAAAGGAATACCAGGAACTGTAGATGCATTAGCTCCTGCAGATAGATCTGTTATTGTTGGTTTTGATTTTGATACTAATTGTGACTTTTTATCAGGAGATAATTTTACTTTTCAAATAAATGCTCAAAGCCCATGTGGAGAGCCTGTAATTAATAATGGAATAAGAGCTAGATCTTTAGATTTATATGTTGCAGGTGTTGATTTACCTTATGCTACTATTCAGACCGAACCATTGAATACATTAGATGGTTGTGATAATAAAACAATACAAGCAGGATTCGAGTTTGTTTCTTTGAATGCTAGTACAACTAGTCCTTCTGATACAGCATATATTATTTTAGAAGAAGGTTTAGAGTATATCCCAGGTTCATTTATATGTACATCTCCTAATTGCTTGATATTCGATCGTCAATTTACTGATAATATAGGTAATACTGTAGTAGTATTACGTTATCCACCAGAAGGATTTGATTTGCATTCTGGATCTGCTACAACAACTTTTGATTACCAAGTAAGAGCAGCTGATAATACTAGTTGTGGAGATGTTAAGAATTTAATTTATAGAGCTATTACTACAGTAGGGAATGTACCTTGTAGTAGTGAAGCAGGATTATATTGTCCATCACTGGATGTGACAACAGGACAAGTGTCAACAGATATAAAAATCAGAAAAAGTATCAACTTTTGAAAATGACGCCTATCAAGTAACAAAGCAACGTGATGGCATTGTTGTTTAATGTTCTTTTACCATGATAGATAACTTGAAAAATAACTTATTTATAAGCTTTATCCATAGATTAGCGAGTCTATCATAATTTGTTTACAGTTTATGCACATTCAACTGGCAACATTTCAGTTTTAATGCACCGTTAATGACCAATTTGAAAATCATGTGCATTTGTTATATTGTTTCACAATAGACGTACGGTACTCACTATAATATTTTCTAATTAAGTATTGCCTCTTGTTATATCTCGTTAGACTTGCAGTGTAGCGTCCACATCCCTAAAGCCCAACGCACACGACAGGCAAAAAAAACATGTTTAGCTAAACAAAAACGTGTTTCGGTGAATTTGCTTGCCGTGTGCGTTGAATGAAAACAGAAAATCTTGTTTCGATAAACGTGTTTCTTGTTTCGATAAACATGTTTAGCGAAACAAACCATGAGGAATTTCGAAAAACGTTCCAGATCAATGCACACGGCAGGCAAAAAAACGTGCTAAGCACGACAAAAACGTGGTTTCCGTGAGTTTTC
>JAUTBQ010160579.1:0-12762 GCA_032361185.1 Lepetodrilus ovalis | reverse complement strand
CTATTCATATGATCGGAACGTCGTAGGTAGTCACGTGACTGCATCGCAGTTAGTCACGTGATGCTTTCGGCCATTGTCTGCAAAATTAAGAGGAAGTACATGTGGGGCGAAATTAGGTCGCATCTCTTTGAACTAATTCCGGACGGCTTTCTGATTATCAAGACATTTGTAGGAAAGAGTACCAATGAGTTCATAAAGGTCATCGTAATCGCAGTTTCTAAATATTTACAACACATTTGGAATACGCCAAAGTGGTTATTACGGGTTTGATTTTGATTACGTACGATAATGTATAACCACGGTGTAATTATAGATGATAGTATAATCTTCCTCAAACGAGGATATGTCCATCCGATAAGATGAATACTAATATTTGGCCACGCATTTTACCGAATACTAAATTGGTTCATATTGTATTTGTTTTACCAGAGAGACTTGCTATATATTTATTTGATGAATACTATAATATACGGCAACTCATTTTACCGAATACGATAGTGGTAAATTGATTCATATTTTATTTATTTTATCAGAGAGGAATGCAATATGTTTACTTGACGAAATACGCTGGCATAAAAACTATTTTCTTGTTTCTATTTTATTTTTAGCTGGACAGCATGCTGGAACTTACAACGCGAGACAAGAAACGCAAGAAGTAATACAAGTGGCCTTGTAAACAGGTATACAATGGCTTCTATAAAGAAAACTACACCAATCGTACATTATATATTCGGTTTTAATATTGGTACTGCAAGTAGTGACGTAAATGCATTAACATAATACCAATGAATGTGCTCTCGGTATGTGATTTAAAAATAAATTTCGTCATCCTTTATCATTTTTTTGTTTGCCCTTTATCGCTATCACTTACGTCAGAACATTCGTACGAACCGGAGACGATACGTCCGCGAGATAACGAAAAGTATAATTGGTGGCCAGAGTAAAACTTAATATGTCGTGAAAGCTACCCACGAAAAGATGTAACCTATGATTTCTATTAGGTTCATGGCGGCTTCCAATTTTTGTTGACTGTTTATTTACAACGCATACGGAACACATATGCTGATGTGAGCATAGATAACATTGCCAAGCGGAACTAGAGAGAATCGCTGTGAAAAATATACTGTTGTGCTACGGAAACAGAAGCCTTGGCCCTATAGGGGATACCGTTGTGAATGGTCGCTGACGCTCGCTATCAGTCGGTGATCGAATCCCGTCCAGCTAATTGGATTTGGATAGGAATCTGCCCGATGGTCACCTGGGATATATCTCCGAATACGAGAACGCAGTTGCCACAGTCATGGGTAGCGGTATATAGTATACGCCAGTTCGAGCTTCACGCGCTTCCTGCCTGCACTGCTATATATCTCTGTGTTCATGTCAACTGACAATTGTTCGTTTTTCGATCAACCAAAAAAAGTGAAATATATACACATCTGTATTTTACGTTCCCATGGTAAAAATAAGGGTAATTGAAAAAGTCAAAATAACGAGTTTTCTGGTCGTATATTATGATGTGTTTTAAAGATAGCATATTATGTCCATGGACGTATGGCGTATAGTGAAAATGATAATGATCTGATAACATAGTAGCCACCAGGTGTTGAAATGTAGGTCCGTATCTCTCCTATTTTGCATATGCATGATGTGTTTTAAGAGAGCTGGACATACATTGTGCATGCGATACCAAACCAAGCTTCAAGTATGTATCGTAATTATAACAGGCTATCCTCCCATAATAATTATGCCCAATAAATCATTAAAATATTGACCACAAAATAAAAGTAATAAACCTACACTACTTCAAAAGAAATCAACGACAACACATAGTAAGATAGTAGTCTCAAGAATGATGCCATAGATTATGAATACTACTGCGAGGCTTAGTATTCAGGCATAATAATACTAGACCAATGTGGTACCCAGGGTATCGTTTTTCGAAGCTCTCGCGTCCACTACGAGAGCATAGCGCTCTCGTATGTGCACGAGCGCCATGTATTCGATATCGCTTCGAGAGTGCTTATGGTATCGTAATAGATACGAGAGTTTCGAGAAACGATACCCAGAAGAACGTACATACCTAAGAAAGTATATCATTCGTATCAAGTAATATTAATAATGACTATGATAGTGTAAGGGTAAAAGAAAACGCAATAGGTTATTGAAGCGCAAGTGTTTCCATATGCACCAGGGCATTCTCACTGTGCTATTTAGTGCTAAAACTATCATAACCGCGTATAAACATGCACAGCTCGTAGTTTGTCTATTCGTGTCACGTAGGTGTACTTAGCAGTACGAAATGACACTTTCCGTGACAGTTCAAATAGTCCGTGTCACAAGACATAATAGGCACGTACATATGACTAATATGTGACATGGACATATGACTGTTTAACGAGAACAAAGCTTCAAGTATCTAAACCTTGTCAACTCTAAATAGCAAGATATGCTCAACTGCGTAACAGCAGTGCCAGAATTCTTTCTGAATAGATGGACATTTGCAATCAGATTATCTCGTCACGATCCGTGAAACCTCGGAATGACGGATGTCGAAGGTGATGAAAAATGTCACGACAGGTGTTTTGCGGAAGGATACACAGCCTTGACCAGCGGGTTATCTCCCGTGCTTTATGTTTATTTTATCAGGGGGGACTATTTTGCATGTCGGGGAGCTCGCAAGATTAATATCTCCCGTCCGCGGAGTCAGATTCTTGGCGTGCGGAGCGGATTAGTGACGAAAGGGTGTCCGAATGATGGAACGAGAGTGGTCACGTGATCCCGCTAAGTGACGGCTCGTAAAGTCACGTGGCAGCTGATTATCAAGCGCCCCCTAACGGTGTCAGAAATGGTAATAAGTGACCATGACGAGCATGTCTGGGAATATGTTCCTTAGAGCTAATATCTTGGAATGCTTTTGCTCGATAATTTGAAATGAAGACATCTGTATACATCTGGTACTGTATAGTATATAACGAAAGGCGGTATGTAATCTGGCCAAACCTGTAGTTATCATGATCTCCCGGTCCAGATACCAAGGGCCAATTGTTATTTATACCGGTATATAGCGTAAGATGGCATAAACTATTCACACACACGCACATGTACACGCATACACACGCACACACACACACACACACACACATCATAAACACACGTGCGCACGCATACACACGCACGCACGCATACACACACATACATACATACATTATTGCATTTCATTAGGCTAATTTAACCTAAGGAGGTCTTAGCGTGTCTTTAATGATTAATAATAAAGGTTTGATAAACACTTCACCTATTATGGAAATTGTACAGTTATAGATGCATTTAGGAATCTTGCTTGGATCGTATAGAAGTGAATCATGTATTCCGACGTGGATACACATTGATATCATCAGTCGAGGTGTTCAATACCAGTTCGTATTTTTACGTCTTCGGTAAATTGACACATGACATTATAAATGATTCTGATTTCATGATATCATTTTCACTATCTCACTCCTGCAAAACAGCGTCGTCTCGCATGAATGAACGTCATTGTACATCCCTGCGTCTCATAAGACACGCCATTAAACATTAATCCACAATACAAAATATTGTGTGGTGGGTTTTTTCGTGACTGTGTGTAGATTTCATCAAACATGCATATCGTGCTTCGTCGAATTCATCGAAACCATGTCAATTTCATAATGTCGATTTCAATGTACATTTAGTTCTCGTTGACAAGTTCACCGTTCCGTTGACAATTTCTCCGTTGACAAGTTACGTAGCTCGACTGTCAGCTCGTGACCTCTATATTGACCCGGTTGTTGACGTAGATATGTATTTGCACATGCCATCCCGTGTTTATTAATACCCACAATATCCCGACGAGTGATCAGGTCGGGACAAAGGTCAATCTATTTATATCCATGGCGACTGAAGTTGCTGATTACACAAAAACTTTCATTGCTCTGTCGACAAGCATATACTGTGAAGTTATCATCAGTAGGTCTGCGATCTTCTAAAATATCGTACAGATAGTCTGGACGTAAATGTGAGTTTGCGTCATTTCCGGTTATAGTAAAAGCATGGTCACACCACTTACGCCCGTACTGGTCCTTAGACATGCTCAATTACGAAATTCGTGGCGACAAGCTCGGCGATGTACGTTCGGAGATAGAGGCTTATCGTTCATTATATGCTTGCACACCAAAAGCGAAATTCGCAACGTTTCGAGAATAGCACCCCATCCCCCACTCCACACACACACACACACACACACGCACACACACGCCCAGTCTCACCCACACACATATACACACCAGTGTTATCTCTGACATGCTATTGATGATGGTGTAAAAGTAAAAATTATATCATTCACAACTTAAAGAAATGCAATGTACCTATAGTCATAACCTCATATATCATATAATTATCATATAAAATTATGTCAAAGCTATTGAAAAGACTACGTTAGCAAGACAATACGGAACAAGACTAGAACCCAAGCGTAGACAAGGCCAACTCTAGAGCATGCGCACCACTGTATCCCACATCGCTCATTTCGTGTAGACACGACTAGGCCTTATTATAAAGTCCTTGTTGACTACTAGATATTGACGGATCCGTCTCGCCTAGGTTATCTAATCTTGCTCGAAAGATGCGAACAAGGTAGATAACGAACGCGCGGACCATACCCAGGTGCTCGGTGACATTGACCCAATAATGTCATCGCCGGTAGGATGACACAGACGCGTGGGCATCACTTCGCGAACCTCTCGTACGTATCTATACCAGATCATAAGCACTCTCGTAGCGATCTTTTATCCATCGGGACCGCTCACATACTATGGCCTCATTGGATATCAGCGCAATTACTAGTATTCTATTTTCAAACAGAAATTGACATTATGATGCTACGATGATGTCACAGTATTTACAAATTGAAATTCATACATGTATAATGCACAGCATCTTTTGCCCACAAGGTCATCAGCTTGACATACTATCTTTGCTGATTAGACCCTGTGTGTGTTGCATTCCTAACTCCGCGAATGTTATCGCGTAGAAAGTGCCATCTGTTGTGCACTACCGAGTGATCAGAGTTATCTCCCTTTGGCAGACCAATGAAATAGCTCAACAGGTTGTCTATACGACAACTGAAATTCGTTGTGGAAGGGAAGTAACTCGATGGGTATCCGATTGTCAACTAGGCGGATTTTGATTGCAGCCGATCAGTATGGCTGGCCGCCAATGAGATGCCTCAGATACATTTACAGTAATATCAGTCTAAGAATGACAGAGAGTACTATCTGTCGGGAGAGGGTGAATGCATAGCGATTGTTGTATATTAGCCCAGGGGCGATAACTTTCTCACGCATGGACTGTTCACCACTACGAATAAGATGTTGAACCCTTTATATACTCAACTAAATTAATTATTTGTCACTAGTTTAATATTATTTTAACAACGAAGAATTTCCAAACATCTACAGGCTGCAGACATTCTTAAGGAACTTTGAAGAAGAATTGTACCAAATTCTTCAAGATGAGTTCCTAAATTTGGTGGAAAGCATCCTCACAAAAATATGCTGGTCCTTAATTTATTTTGTTGAGTATATTTCGTAGCCTTCATCACAGTAATTGTCTACCATGTATTAAATGCGCCAGAGAATGGTTTAACCACTGCACGTCATCATTTACGTGCATTATAGCGTAACAGAGATTAATAGAAAATCAATGAAAACTAACGGATATCAGTTACTCCTATTGAAATGTATTCCGATAACACGCCTCGTTGCAGATTGGTGAAATATTGATGCAGAAAATTAAACTCCATCTCATTCGATAACGGTAAATGTTGATACAGAACAAAATGCAATGACATCGCATGTCCTTACAATTACAAATGTATCATGAACATAATCTGACTTCGGAAGTATCACTTCAAAGATCTCCGTATCTTTTTCAGTTTCATGTAATGTGTGAATACTCATTTGTGATCTCTCTCTCCCTCTCTCTTTCTCTCCCCTCCCTCTTCTCTTTCTCACCCTCCTCTGTCACCCTCCTCTCTCTCTCTCTCACCCCCCTCTTCTCTTTCTCACCCTCCTCTCTCTCTCTCTCACCTCCCTCTTCTCTTTCTCTCCCTCCCTTTCTCTCTCTCTCTCTCCCCTCCCTCTTCTATTTCTCACCCTCCCCTTTCTTTCTCTCTCTCTCGCTATCTCTCTCTCTTTCCTTCCCACACACTCTCTCAGACGTTTCGGCCAAATGACCGAGGCTTTGCGAGGTCAGTGAGAGTCCACCGTCATTAATGGACAGTTAAGGGTGTCAGTTTACATGAGACCGGTCAACAATGACAAACAACTTTGCATTAATTGTCTGTATTGCAGGAAATTGCCAAAGGCGTGTGTTGGTAATTTAACTATTCATGCATTTCAGGTCATCAACTTTTCTTAATCATAATGTTTGACTTATTGGTATCCGGCGTCGAAAGACGACTAAGATGGCCGAGTGGTTTGGTTGTGCAGCGGCATTGAAATCCACGCAAACACTATACGATTGTCTTATGGCACTTGGTATCGACACGAGACGCTAAAGTGGCATTTTATTGTAAGTGTGCTGGTGGCAAACACCGTTAGGAAGGCTACGACCCGATACTTGAACTCCCTGCATATTTATTATGTGAATGTTCTCTTAATAATAAATGGTGGCTGTATCGCCATCATTACGCCGTATTTGACAATGTGTGGATGGCATGTGGGTATTACGAGTCTCTCTCTCTCTCTCTCTCTCTCTCTCTCTCTCTCTCTCTCTCTCTCTCTCTCTCTCTCTCTCTCTCTCTCTCTCTCACCATGCATTGGTCATGGTCACATATTCGCCATTAGTTCCAACCCAATGCATCATAAATGAACCGCCTAGCTGTCTGTACTGCGTTAATAATGCATTATTCTAATTTACATGCATTCTTTTAAATAATAACTAATTTAATGTTTAATAAGAGTTTTTCCACGGGACAACTCAAAAGTCTTTTTGAAGATGTTCTATTGAAATCTCAATACAGCTGTTTGTAAATATTTGAGAGAAATAATTCTAGACCTATTCAATGGCAATGATAAACGTTTTGAAATTGTGTGCAATTCATGGGTTATTTATTTGCGTGTCACGGATAAAACCATCGTGTGTACTTAAAATAATATGGCATCTTCGATTGTGTTACTTTCAGTAGATTAGACAAGTCATCAAGTCACGTGGTTTTAGAAAGGATATTACCAATGCAGTAAAGACAGGATTGTTACGTTGTTTACAATGTTGCCAGGACTGAAAAAAAGCGAATTCAATAATTTCGAATTATGTAGCAGCTACGTGTCCAGATAATATGCTCTACGTTGGCAACATGCTCTGCTAGAGCAAATATGCATGTCGGTCTGACTACCAAAGCATGTTTCTCCGTTCTATCCCAACTGGATCTAATTATTTTCCTCCCATCAAAATTCCTTGTTAAGGGAGGCCACTCTAGCCCAGAACCAACCGGTTTCGCCGCGCCACCTAGTGGTGAAGGTGATCTGCTAAACGGGTTCTTTGATGGGCGCGTCGTAGGCCTTATTGGTCTCCTGCTGTTTTCCCAATGGTAACAGGAAGCGTCTATGAATTTTTGAGATCTTTGAATTGCAAATTGGTTCTACGTGTAGCTTTGAATTTTTTTTAAAAATGACAACAATGTATTTATAGTAAAATTAACTTGTAAGGAGTCTAGCTAGCATCCAACGTGTTACTGATCAACGGTGCCAAAATATAAATTAGTCGGGTCAATTCTTTTATGTAGCTCATTTCACATTCTCAACATCCTTGGTGGAGTATATTGGCCATCCAACACTAGAAAGTTAATTAGTATTTACATTGCCCTCTCATTCTGTACGGGGTATGAATGCTCTGCCTGGGGAAAATATGAAATATCATATTCATTCATAAAGGGTTAAGGAAGGTATGCATTTCTAGTTAAATTGTATGTGCTATCTGAAGTATTATTATTGTTCTCTCTCTCTCTCTCTCTCTCTCTCTCTCTCTCTCTCTCTCTCGCTCTCTCTCTCTCGCGCTCTCTCTCTCTCTCTCTCTCTCTCTCTCTCTCTCGCTTTTTCTCTCTCTGTCTCGCTTTCTCTCCCCCCGCCCCACACCTTGCATAAGATGACACAACTTCGACACAAGAAGGTACCTGCATCTTTGTCCACTGTGTTGTGATGTTGTTTATAGAATGAATGAATATGGAGTTTAACATCGCTGCATCTTTCACCCATTTGAGACGATTGTCAAGAACCATATACAACAGTAGGATACCGTAGGATGTAGATATGATCTGGGCAGTCAACGCGACTGGTTATTTCGTCGAGGCATGTCATGATGTCTGCGCTGACTACAACACGTATCTCAACATACAGTACCCAGTCAATCCAATAGACCTGGTTTCGGTTGTATACGGGCAAAGCAATTAGCGATGGAAGAATTCGGATGCTGAATCAGCCACCAATTTACGATGTCGGTTTGGTCATTTGACCGGCCAGCCTACCGTTGTCTAAGGGACGGATCCACTCATAGCGTTAAACTTAAGGCCACGACAGGGGAAATATCTACCCCGACAAAGCTGTAAAACGTGATTACGATGCCATTGTGAGAACGTGTTTGCGAATATCGTAATCCTGTTTGTACCGGCCGAATGTGATAATGGCCCCATTACTGATTACGTAATAGTTATGTCATGCGCAGATAGTGCGTTTATGGTATCGTTCGCTCAAAGAGCAAAGGGGGTTTTATGAGCTTGTTAATTCATTTATATCGCCGTACATAGCGGTATGTGTATACCTAATCTCAGAGAGATACAGGTTACCCCCAAAGCTCTCAGAAAATGCTCTCTCAGAATTAGATAGCATCAATCATCCTTCTGGGTTGATCTCGTAAACTTTGACGTCTTCTATTTCTGAATAGTAACATACGTTACGTGATGTACTTTCAGACATACTTCAGAATTATGACAGATGGTCCAGTGGGTAACGATAATTCAATATACCACGAGCTCACTGCATATTTAGGACAGGGTTACATTACCTATTAGTGTATGTAGTGTGTAATACATGTAGTGCATAACATGCAGGTATGCATGAGTATAGTATACAGGCTGATCAGATGTACATCGGAGGCAGAGTATCTCGACCTAGAATATACGATGCACCGTAGTTTGTGTCACAGACCTTGTTCTCAACCAAATACTTCTATACTAAATATCTCCCATTGACAAAAGCAAGTCTAGAATTTCTGAGGAACAGGATATTTCTTTTCAGAGGATAAAGATTTTCAGTGGTTCCTTTCGTATAAATAGTATACCCATCAGTAGAATTTATTAAAAAAATAAAAAATTACTTTCACCCTCTGAGACTATGGATAGTCGAGATGCACCGATTTATGCGTTTAAATATTTGCTGCAACGGCTATGTATAATGATATGAAGAATTCTCGCCTATATAAATAATAGCGCATGTCGCACACGTTTTCTGTACGATACTTATTTCCAATAATTATATATTTAAAAAAAAATATAAATACATGGTTCAAATTACATTTTAAAGTTGAAATTATCTCAATTAATAATTAACCGGACAGCGTTGTCCAAGGGACGGATCCACGGTTAAGCCATATGCATGTCTGTTCGTCAATGGGTGGCATCCGGGATTGTAGATACTTCTCAGCAGGTATGTATAATACTTGAGAACAGGTACATGTATGTCTAATCACTGAGATCACGTGTGTCTATCATTTCACGTGCTGGGGATAGTACATTACCAGAGTCTACTGGGTTTTTGTTTCGTTTTCACGAAAACAAAAAGCAAACTCGGTTGTGACACCCGTGTAATGTGTGAATTATGTAATTTATGAATTGGAGAAAAAAACAACGAGGTCTATTTCAATGAAAACTACTATTTATATCTGAGCAGGTATGTCCAATATCGAAGAAGGTATGTCAAATATTTATAAGCAGGTTTATCTAATAACTGAGCAGGTATGTCTAATAAGCAGGTTCCGCGGCCAACGGCGATAATCTATATGCATTGCCATGTGTGTATATGTATACGAATGTGCCAAACAGCTTTTTTGGCCAAATGGTCTCTTTTCTATTTCACGTAAAGAACATACGCTAATTTCCCTTTCATGAATGCCGCCAACAGCCTGTCAGATATGAAGTGATAATTCCTCGACTCCCGCCCCGCTCCTCCCCGACCCCCCTCCCCAACCCCCAACCCTCGATCTCCACCCCAACCGCTGGCAAGGTACAGGTGCATGGCGTGTGGGGGAAAGCAAAAAAGCAACAGTGCTGGATTTAAATATATCGTGGAGCATTCGACCTATTCATCTTTATGGAATTAGCAAAGTTTCCTTAAAATGTACAAAATATGCAATTTGATTCGTTAAGAATTTGATTTTTTTTCTCCCCCACAGAATTCAATTAATATTTCGAAAAATAAACTCGCCCTTATCTAGTTAAATATTTTTGTAAGAACATGATATAATTTATGAGATCAAATAATAATATATGGATTTAAACTGTAATATTCGCTATGCAAAATTGCAACGTAGGCTAATGTATGTTTCATTGACTCAACCCAGTTTATCTCGTTCATTCGTGCGCGCGCATGTGTGCATATGTGCATGTGTGTGTGTTTGTGTCTGTCTATCTGTCTGTCTGTCTGTGTAATTTCATTTGCTCCCAACACTGTCTTTGCTAACCGGAAGAGGTGAAAAATAGGCTAACCTAAAACAAAAATACCTAATTTTAATTGCATAGCTGGTTTTGTGTTCGTAAAAGTCACAACATTTACGACCTGGATATTTATTACGGTATTTACACGTATAGCACGTGTCAATTGTACCTCGCCGTCTGTCAAACTGGCTATAAACCATTTTTTCAACAGTATGTCAGTGTCAAAGTACAACAAATACCATTTGCTCAATAAACAAACTCTGGGAAGCAATGAACAGCCATTAAATCAGTACGTCTTAATTGAGCAGAGGCTATTTTTCACGGCCTGAATACTCAAGAGTCAATATACCGACCACCAAAAACAAAGATACGCGAAATTCCAGCCACCTTCTGAAGTTTTTTGAGCGTCATTACTGACATTACTGCCGATATCTGATTGGCGGTACTCATGTCTAACGCGAGTAGCAGGGAAAACCAACAACTCATAATGGGAGAATGGCCGACCCCGTCAAGGCCGACGGACATCGGTCACGCCTAATTGAGCATGCGCAGTGATTAGCACCAATGGTAAAACTGTTTGTCTTCTTCGTCTCCTTTCTTTCTACGTCTCAGTCGGTTTCCAACGGAATATGACCCTCAATCCCGAGATATTCTATCCGCGATTGATTGAGTATTCTGCCGTGATAGGTAGTATAAAGGGAGACTTATCTGACACTGAAAACCTTTATTAAAAACCTGGCAAAATATCAAAATAGTAGTACACAAATAAAAATTAAAAAAAACCCTGTAGTGCATGGACAGTCTACCTCGGTCATAACGATCGTGCTTTAAAAAAAAGAAACATAGATGTCACTTCCTGTTATAATATTACCATGGAGTCCGCCGCAATTTACACTCGGACTAAAATACAACCTTTCTGTGAAGTTCAGACTATATGCTGCAGTCACGATGTTGATTCCATTCGTGAGTTTCCCTAAAGGGTCGTACCATGTAACCCAGCCCACCGTTTCACAAAGTCTTCTCCCCGCCTAAATCGACATCTAACTTAGGAGGTGATAAACTGTGGCATACCGATAGTAGCTCCTGAACAATGTTATTCTGAAACGTGCTACGTTCATGATGGGCTACTATTGTCTACATTTTTCTACGCTACTTTTCTAAAACGATTTCGTAGGAAAATAACAGGAAATCGGTTTGCGCATGCGTGCTTTGAGTTTTCTTACTATTTCCTACAAAACACTACGGGCTCAAAAGCCGAAGTAAAAAGTAATTATACGTAGTACTACACGTGTTTGCTGAACGGCTAATTGTAGCGCTGCGTAGCACGTCGTAGAGAAAAGTAGTACAGCCTCAACGCGGCTCCTGAAGGTGTAAATCGAGGTACACGTCATTTCCTGTTGTGAGGTACAGTACCATCCTTTCGTGAAGCGTGGGCCACAGCTATGTCATGAAACTGTAATGTATATACATCTATACTAGTAGTCTACGTCTGCACTTTTACAACAGTTATACGAACTCAGCCATTACTCTTAATGACGTTGTAAAACTCTCAGACATAACACAATTATTACCTTGAAACATGTACGACTATCGTTGGAACATTTCACGGTATCGAACACGTGACGGAATTTTATAAGCTTCATTTAATAATTGCCAGTCCTGTCCTTTTGCTTCTGCTGCCTTGTGACACGAATTTATGTGACGTTTGTGTACGTATAGACGTCTGGCTGCAAAAGGAATTAAGCTGATTGCTACTGAATGTAGACATGCGTGTATATGCGCGTGAAGTCTGATGGTTGACCGGCAATGTACGAAAAGTGACACAACCCCGATGAACCAGTATGCACGTAGCTGGATAAAAAGCTACATAGCGTATGTTAATAGAAAGACAGCCGTACCACCACCCACCCCAACTCCCCTCACTCGTATCGCACTCGTCCCACTCCTCCGCGCGCACGCACGCACACACACACACACACACACACACGTACGCACGCACGCACGCACGCACGCACACACACACACACACACACACACAC
>JAUTBQ010160568.1:617-12765 GCA_032361185.1 Lepetodrilus ovalis | reverse complement strand
CCTGTGTACTTAACTAAACTTGTATCAAATTTAGAAGTATCTATAGCATCTATTAACTCTAATTCTCTATTGAAATATATATTGTCTTTTATACAATCAGGACAGCTTAAACCATTATGTTTATTTTTTAGTAAATCACTATAAGTTCTTTTAAAAACAGTACCATGTTTTTTACATTTTAAAGTTAAATTCCTATCTGATTTACTATATTTAACCTCACTATAATCTAATATATCTCCATATATCTCTTTCAATTTATTAATAGCTTTAACTGTATTTATTTTTAAATCATTACTATATTTAGGTACATGTCTACCTTCTGTTAACTTAGCACACTCAACACACCCTCCTCCCATCTTTCTGAGGTGATTTTTAGCAGATATCTCAAATTTGATATCATGGATAGTACATCTAATAGTTGAAGTTAGCGAATCTTTAGCAGATGTGTATTTGAACTCACCATAATTGAACCTATCTCCATAATTAGCTTCACAATTTCTTTTGAATATACTTAAAGCTTTTACTCTTTTAGCTTCAGTCATTATACTTCTAGCACACACAGGACATGACCCATTCTTAGATGCTAAATGTCTACCTGCTACTACCTCAAATTCAGTATTGCAGTCATTACATATTAATATACTCCGTGATAAGTTATTATCATATTTAAATTTACTATAATCGTATTTATCACCGAATTTTTCTTTAGCTTTATTAAGAAAACTCATTGCTCGTTTATTCACTACTTTAATCCTTTAATTTAACTCATTGTACAATAAGTACAATAAAGAGAACCTTAAAAAAAATGTTATAATTACCAAAAAAAGGTAACTTATGACACTCTCTGAAATTTACAATATAGAAACTACTACTTACCATCGAAACACAGGTATTTTACATGCTTATGTAACCCTCAAATATGATATATTCAACTTAGTAAATCATTATGAAGATTTACGGATCACTTATAAAGATAATACAGACTCTGATAAATATATACATGCATTACTACTATTACAGGATAAAGTAAGAACTAAAAAGCTTAAATTAACCGAACTTAGGAAAATAATAGATAAATATGGTATAGATTTGAGTTTTTTAAGCTCCAATTAATTATATTATTGTACAATAAGTACAAATAAACATAAAGGTTCAAAATGACAGTTAAAATAGATAGATTAAAATCTAAGATAGGTGAGTTAGCAAGTACTACTGTTAATGTGAGTTATTCAGGTGAAGTTATCTCAGATGAGATAGCATGTAATATATTATTAGAGGTTAATATTTACCCTAATAAAAGCACATTTAAGATTCTATACGAATCATCAGAGAGTTATGAAAAATTTAAAGATATAACTTTTACTATTAATAAGCAGGTAAATATATCAGAGGGTGCAAAAATAGCGATGGAGTACTTGTCTTTAGATATAAATATAGATATTAATCATATTAATATATCACCTGCAGGTTATTGTTATTGCTGTTACTGTGGAGGTTCAAAATGATTAAAAATATAGGTTTACCTTATTTAGGTAGTAAGAGAAGATTAGCTCCTGAGTTAATGGAGTTCATGATAAAAGAGAACCCTGACGCAAAATATTTTATAGATGTTTTTGGTGGTGGTGGAGCTATGAGCTTCATGGCTGTTCAATATCCTCAATTTGAGGAAGTTTTATATAATGAACTAAATACATCTATTGTAAATTTACTTCAACATGTATTGAAATACGGTATTACCGATGATATGTTTAAGTGGGTAGATCGAAAGACTTTTAATGAGATGAGAGATGGTACTGATTGGTATAGTGGTTTTGTTAAGACTGTTTTTAGCTTTGGAAACGATCAGCGATCTTATTTATATGGTAAAAAGATCGAATTTCAAAAGCAAATGTTACATGAAATAATTATTGATCGAGATCAATTATCGTTAAATCTACTTAATAGAATTTTAGGTGTTACTTTGATCATGCCTACAGATGATACTCTTGATGAGAGACGCTTAAATATGGGTAAGCAAATAAGAGAGTTATTAAAATCAAGATCAGGTGAATTGAATCATTTAGAACGAGTTAATCTTTTAAAGAAGATTGATAAGTTACAGCATTTACTAAATATTAATCAATTAACTAAGATTAAACCTGCTGATAAACTTAAGTTAGTGAATATGGATTATAAAGATTTATTTAAATCTATAAAAGGTTTATATGACCCTAAAGATGTAATTTTATATCTTGATCCACCTTATAGAGATACTAAGAAATATGAAAAAGGTATAGATCATGATGAGCTTTACCAAGTTATTAGAGAGTGTGGATATAGAGTTTATTTATCAGAGTATGACTCACCTTTTACTATGGTTCACAGTAAAGCTCATCAAGTAAATGTCTGTGCTACACAGACCACTAAAGTAGAAGAAAAACTTTTTAGGTACAATTAACTCAAAAATAGGAGTTATAATCATGATTAAATATAAGTTGAACTGCTTTTATATGCAGTATAAACCTAATGATATAGTGGAGTTAACTGATCAACAAGTTATTGATCTATCTTCACATATCGAAAAAGTTGAGGTGATAGATGAAAAAGAAAAAGATTTACCGAAAAGTAATACTCCAAAAAAAGTATCGGATAAGAAAAATGAGGGGTCGGACAAACAAAGTAGCGAGGAAAAGATACAAGAGACTCCTACTAAAAAAGTTAAGAATGTTAGGAAAGGTGCTAAGTCATCAACGACTAAAAAGTCGCCATCTAGGGATTAGGAGATGTTAAAAGGTATATTAGCACTTCAAGAGAGATGTGAGAAGTATCAAGTAATTAGAAAACATGGTGCAGGTGAGGATATTGAATATACTTACCGTAAAAGTAATACTATTAATAATACTCGAGCATTTGTAAATTATGGTCAGAACGAAGATGAAAAAGTTTTAGATCGTGAAGATACTAAAATATTCTACATGGTGGAATTACCACACCCACCTAATCGAAGGGATTCAGTTAAATACAATAATGATACTTATTTAGTTGATAGTTATAAAAAGATCAATGCGTATAGTGATTTATACGATATTGTTTGCTTGTCGCATGTTGCTTCAAAACATCATCGACCTACCAGATAAAATAAAGGGTTTTTTATGTTAAGAGTTGATTTATTACACGCTACACCGATTGAAGTAGGTAGTATTGGAGTCAGGACTTGTTGGAATAGTCATATACATTCTGATCAGGGAGGTCTAAAGGATCGAGAGATTTTAGATAGTGTAGGTAATCAGTATAAGCATAAATCGGTATTAGAACATATCAATTTTAGTTTTTATATTTCAGGTATTTCAAGAGCATTGCTTCAGGAGTTAGCTCGTCATCGAATTGCATCTTTAAGTGTAAAATCGAGCAGATATACATTAAAAGAGTTAAAAAATGAAGAACCTTTCACCTCGTATGATAAAGATAAAGATATTTATCATGTTACACCTAATCAAGCTAAAAGAGCAGGTGAGTATTTAGTATTCACACATGATACTGTGGTAGATAGATTTTCTATTATGGCTTTGGATAATTTAAGAATTGCATTGAAGCAGGGCATTAGTAATGATAAAGCAAAATACTGCCTTCCTGAGGCATATCAGACATAGTTAACATGGACTATTAATTTAAGATCATTACAAAACTTTTTATCTCTTAGATCAGATAAGTCAGCATTATGGGAGATTAGGAAGTTAGCTCATGAGGTATTTAACGCAGTACCAAATACTCATAAATATTTATTAGAAGATAGTCTTAAGGAGCAGATATAGATGGCATGTACATTACCGACAATTAGTAATAGAGAAATTTCATTAGCAATTATAGATGCATGTAAGAGGTACGATCCTCTGAATGAGTTTATAGCTCAAAAGTTCAAAGAGCAAGATGAGAGTGGTAAACGCTTAACTTATGTTAGAGGTTTAGTAACTGATATAGATGAGTGGACTGAACATCAATACAAAAACTGCCCCATGCTTATTATTGATAGCGTGAGAAGGGTTGAAGGTGAAGATAAGATGGAGCGTGAGTATGGGATAAATTTATTATCTCTTATTGTACATGCAGAGGAGTATTTTGATAAACCTAAAGAAGATGATATTATCACTTATGAAGGTATAGATGAATTAGAGGAGATGCATATACTAATACTCGAGGCTTTGAAATTGAATGAGACTTTGAACTGTTTAGATTTTGATGATGTAATATCTGAGGTAGAACCTATATTTGCAATTAGTAATTATACAGAGTTTAGAGGTAGTATAAGACTTACTTTCACTCAGGAGCTAGATAATTGTATTGGTAGCGGTTGGTAAAGTTTATTTGTACAGCTAGGAGGCGATATAGCGTCTTTTAAAAAAATAGCCTTTATGTTTGGTTACAAAAGGTACTATTTTTAGTTTTTACCCCTATAGCTTAACGCTATGAGGGTTTATCAAAAGTTATTCACATTTGATATAAAGTTATTCACAATCTCAACTAAGAGATGTGAATAACTCAACTAACCTTCTAACTCTTTACATAAAGATTCTAAGTTTTTTTCTAAAATCATCACAATTAGCTGTTGTCTAGTAACTTTAGTTTTAGCACTCACTTTATCTAATTGCTTTTTAAAAGATGGCTTGACTTTAAAAGGAATTTGAACTAAATCAGTTTTAGCATTAGTCATTAACTCTTTTAAGCTTAATGTATCACTTTTTGTATTTGTATCATTTATCATTTAAGACCCTTTTTTATTTTTTATTTTTAGTTTTATTTATTTCTTCTAACATTAAGTCAGATTTTAAAAAATCACAGCAGTAATATCCACTACTAAAAGTAGGACTATTTCCTGTGATACCCTCAGGGTTGCTATATGCAATACGCTTATCAAATTTTAATAATTGTAATTGCTTACCTGCTTCATGGTAACTCCACGCAGGATATTTATCATTCAATGCAGTTAGTGTCATTAATAGTGCAAATGGTTTATCCAATCTCAATGCTCGTTCAAAGAAAAGCCTTTTTTTGAAAAATGGAGGATTTGAAACTAATATATCCCACTCTTTAGGTTCGTACTTAAAAAAGTCTTCACCTGCGTCTAAATGAGAGTATGTAACTTCTACACCTTCCATTTTAGATATTTGTTTTACAAATTCACTATCAACTGTATCAAACGCACACCACACAATTAAATTTCCAAAATCATTGAACTTATTTTCTCTATAAGCTTTGATATGTTTTAATATAGGTTCTACACCATACGCAGGTGTATACATTTCATCATTCTTACCTGCTGAGTATAAAATATCTTTACTACTTATTGGCAATTCAGACTCCTTCTTTAATTTGTTAGTTAATTTCTTAACTAAAAAGAGTATATATAAATATAGCTTAATATATACTTAAAATAATAACTTTACAAAAAGAAATTTTTAGGGTATAATATCATCGGTCTTAAATGATCCTTTAATTTGTTTTAATTTGGTCTAAGGCGTTTCCATGTAATATGGACGCTTTAGATTATCCTCTTATGTTATACTCTCAATTATGATTAAAATAGCAATAACAGACACTATTACACCCACACTAAAAGAATTAGAAAAGACTCGAGGTAAAGGTTTTGTAAATCAGGCACTTAATAAAGGAGGTGCTAAAGCCTATAAACACATTGTCGAGAGTGCTAAACATGTAGGAACTTCTCCATGGAATCAAGAATTTAAAAATCACCGTAGAATTATCACACATGATAAAAAGAGTAAAAAACTCTATGATCGACTAGATAAAGGTACAGGTGGGAATACAGGTGTAAACTTTGGTAAATTCGCTAGGTTTAAGCTTCACCCTGATAGCTCCATAATGCTAGTTTGTTATTTAGATACTAAATCTTACCCTATGTATATGTATAATGCAGGATTAATGAAAAAAGGTAAGAGGGTTAAAGGTGTACATAGTAGGGATATAGCTTTAGATATGGCATTTGGTGGTAAAAAAGAGCTGACTCGTAAACAAAAATCTTTATTTTATAAGAGTGGTTTCAAAAACATAGCTAAGAGAGGCTGGGTTATGAGAAAGGCTCACCCTCATATCAATATAAACTCTGTACAAACTATAATGAGTATGCAAGTTAGAAAAGAGTTTGTTAGAGGTGTAAAGGAGTTTAAAATAATCAAAAAACTCTAATTTTGATAAACTATCTAAAATTCAAAAAATGGAGAGTAAAAAATGAGAGCTAAAAAAGTTAGCATTGCAAGAGAACAGAAGTGTGGTGAGGATAGTAACGCTCCTATCCCTTATAATGTATGTGTCAAAAACAATAACCTCGTATCTACTAATACTTATGAGGAGGATCAATGTGTAGCTGAAGCTAGAGATGGTGGAGGTGATCTAATTATTACAGGTAATGATAATAACGGAGCTTTAGAGTCTACTATATACTTTGAGAGTATAGGACTTTATCTAACTATGTTATTCGGAGATGCTGTAACTGTTGATAATGGAGATGGTACATTTACACATACATTCGATAGTACAAAATTTTGTGTACCTTGTTGGTCTGTTCAAAATGAATGGAGTAATGAAGATGATTGTGCCGATCCTGTAGTACCTTTTATTCAGAGGTTTAACGGTGTTAGAGCTAATACTTATGCTCATTCAGTAGCAGGTAAAGGTTTAAATAGTGTATCACTTGGTTTAATTGGTGGTAAATATAGAGATAATGTAAGAGATACTACTTTAATTCCATTAGATACAGCTAATCAGGTTATCTTTGATAAAACTGCATTGGATACTAATAGAGCTACTATTAAGCTTGATACAGATGTAGTTAAATTGAATAAATTTGATGTGAATATTGATAATATGCTAGAGGTATCTGATCTTATCGGTGATGTAGATGATATTTACTCTAAAGGTCTTAAAATCTCAGGTTCTGTTGGTGGTATTTTCGATAAAGCACTATATACTAAAGTAAGTGGTGGTAATAAAGTTGCTATTGAAATTGAATATACAGATATAGCAGGTGAGAACTCAATCAAATACTTATTTCCTCGAGTTACTTTTGAGTGGAAATCAAGCCCTGTAAATTATGGTGAAAGATGGTTGCTAGATTCTAACTTTACAGCTTCAAGGGGTAAACTAGATGCTCATCGTATACAAGTAGTGTTAAAAAATAAAATTGCTAACTATAACTAATCTATATGAGAGGTTCTTTACCTCTCATTAAGTTTATATTAATATACTATAGTACAAAACACAAAGGAATATAATGGCTGATAAAAATACAGACATCTTAGATAAATTAGATAAAGAAACAGTAGATCGTTTCTTAAGGCTCAATAAAGAGAATCAAGAAAAAGAGGAAGCTTATTTAGATAAGTTAATTTCACATACAGTATCTGATAGTAATCTAGTTAAGTTAGATAAAGGTCTAAAAAGATCTGAGCAAAAACTATTCAAAAAGAAAAAAATCAAATTAAGTGATTATGTCTTTGGTGAGGAAGATCAAGACAAATACTTAGATGCATTTTTAGAAATTAAACAAGTATCTGATAAAGAGGCTGATAATTTTGATTTTGGTGAATTAGTGTTAGTAATGGAGAGAGTGTTCCTTAGAACAAGAGACCCTTTGAAGTTTGAGGGAAAGTAATTCGTGAATATTTTGAATGGTTATTTGATGATGACCTTCAAAAATTCATTCAATATTCTTTGGAAAATGGAGAGAATCTAGGTCAAAACCTACTCCCTCCTATTCTATCTAAAGATAATAATATCGTGTTAGATATTTATAAATCTGTTATGAACTGTTGGCACACGGTTATGATAGGAGATAAATTAATTAAATTGTCTCTTATTTGGTCAGATGTTCACAGTCTCTTAAAATTAAAAAAAATAAAATATAAACCTTTACATATAGACTTACTCTCCATCGTGGAGGAAGTTGTAATATCTAAACAGAATTAACCTTTTAGATACACTACTCTAAAAAAGGAGTAGTGTAATGGCTAATTTAATCTTTAAAGCCTCTGTAGATAATCAAATGTCTCCGATCTTTAAAAAAATACAAGCTGACTTACAAAAAGCCTCGGTTTTAGCTAGTAATTTTGATAAAAAAATTCGTAGTTTTAAATCCATAAAATCAGGCTTATTAAGTGGTGCGATAAAATCAGATATTCAAAATATTAAAAAACTGCAGTTAGAGCTTAAAGAGTTAGAAAATAAGAAAATAAATGTAAGTGTTCTTAACCCTGTCAAGGGTTCAGTTGCTGAAAAAGCTAGAATAAGAGAGTTAAACAAAGCTGAGAGAGAGCGTATAACAAATACTATCAAAGCGGTTAAAGAGCGTATCAAGTCCGAGTATAACGCAGAACTAAGGCTTATGAATGATAAGTCTAAATTCCTACACTCACTAGCTAATGAGAAGCGTAAATTATTAGAAGATGAGAGAGTTAAATCTATCAGAGTCAATAAAGAGATTCAGGATAATGTAGCTAAACAGATCAGAGAAGCTGAAAGATTAGCACGAGCCTCGGCTAATAGACAACGAAAATTATTTAAACCTATTATTGTACCTATTAAATATGTAGCCAAAACTATAGCTAATACTTATAACGCAGGTAAAAAGAGTTATGAGAATATCAACAGTAAAGATCAAAGGTTAGCTAAGAGCTTAGATAAATTTGTAAATGGTAAAAAATCCAAATTAACATTTGATACAAAGGGATTAAGTGATGTATCAAACGCATTTAATGATATATCAAGTGCTATTAGTAATAGTACAGATAGAGTTCTTAAATTCGCTCGTGGTATTAGAACAGCTGTTTTAGCAGTTGCAGGGTTAGCTGTAGCTTTTAAAGGTACTTTAGGAGCAGGTTTATCTTTTAATATTGAGATGGAACAGATCGGCTTATCTATGCAGACTATTATCGCTTCAACCTCAGAGGAACTTGAAAAAGTTAACGGTGAGTGGAAAAAAATAAGTGTAGGTGATAAATGGAGAATCGCTAAAGAAGAAGTAGGATTTGTAACTAAAGCTTTAGTTGATCTAAATGTAGAAACTCCACATACTTTAGCTGAGACAGGAAAAATATTTAACGCACTTTTACCACAGGCTCGAGCATCTAAAGCTACTTATAAAGAAGTATTGGAAATCACTAAGCTAGTATCTGTAGCAGGTACAGCAGGTAATGTATCTTTTCAAGAAATGAAAGCAGGTCTTGATGGGTTAATTAGTGGTACTTCTAAGGCAGATGGTGAGTTAATGTTATATTTAAGTACCTTAGGTATCACAGGTAAGAAGATTAGATCATTTGGTAAAAACTCACACGATGCAGTTGAATTTATACTTAAGAAATTAAGAGAGTTAGCACCTGCAAATGAGGAGATCAAAAAATCCTTTAAAGGTGTCATGGCTCAATTAAAAAATACTTATCAAAGTATGATGGGTAAAGCTACTAAAGGTTTATTTGAAGGTATTAAAACTCAGTCTTTAGCATTAAATAATTACCTAAAAAGAAGTAGTGATACAATAGCTGATACTATATCTACCGTATTAACTTCTATTGGTAATAATTCGATAAAAGCTTTTATTGGTGCAGGTGATCTAATAGATTAATTCATGTATAAAATAAGAGATGTAACTAATTATGTAATAGATGAAAATGTATTAGGTATCGCTGATTTAAAAGATTTGTTAAGTGATTTAATTACTGAAGTTAAGAATACAGAGAACGCTTTTACTCAGTCCTTTGATAATATAGTTAATATTATCATGAGTGCTATTGAGATAGTAACAGGTGCTAAATTAATAGTATGGTTAATTACTATAATTACTAAAATGAGTTTATTAGGTAAGGCTGTAACAGGTCTAGGTGTTGTAATGACCGCTCTAGGTGGTAAAATAGATGATAATGTAGGTTCATGGGAAAAGATAAATAGATATTTAGATTTATTCAATATAGCTGTAGAGAACTCTAAATCTGCAGGTTTAATTATGATTAATTGGATTAAAGAATTAGGTATTTGGGGATTGAAAACTTTTAATAGTTTATCAAATGCTATAACTAAACTTAAGTTAAAAGCTGACGCATGGAGTATGAAAGCTAATCAAGTATTCTCTTTTGGTGATACTGCTAAATTAAATCAAAAAAAATTAGATGCTATTAATGCTCAGATTGTAGCATTAGATAAAAAAGATGCAATGGAAGTAGCGTCTTATAATCGTAGGATTAATAATTTAGATATAGAAAATATAAAAATAAATGAAAGTATCAAAAGTAAAAATGATTATAAAAAAATCTTAGATGGTACTGCCCTAACTCTCAGGAGCCTCTCAAATGATTCATCATTTAAAGATTGGAGTATTGATACCAAACTAGATAAATCAACTTCTATTGAGGTATTTAAAGCTTTAGAAGCTGAGCATGATCGACTTACAGAGAAGTACGCAGGTAATACAGATTTACTTAAAAAATTAGATCGTGATTATTATAAAACTAAACATCGTCTCATGAAAGAAGATGCTAAGTTTAATTCTAAAGCTGAAAAATTACTGAATGAGCAGATAGCTTCAAGACTTAAAGCTAGGAAAAAAGCAGAAGCTAAAGCAGAAGCTAAAGCTAAAAAAGAAGCTGATAGAAAAGCAAAAGAGTTAGCTAAATTTTTAGATTATTATTATAAAGAGACTTTAGATACTTACACTATTGTAGATAAGCTCACAGGTGAGAGACGAAAAAAAAGACCTTAACTATGAAAGATATACTTTAGCTAAGAAATTAGAAGCATATAGACAACAAGGCATGGATCGTGTCAAGTTAGAGAAAATTTGGGCTATTGAAATTGCGAAGATTCAAAAGAAGGAATCTAAACTAAATAATGTTTGGTTCAATGGAGATGCTAAGAAACAATTTAATAAAGCAAAAGAGATCAAAGAACAGAGAGATACTGCAAGGAAATTAGCTGAACAAGAGAGAGAGAATGTAGCTGATCTTCATGGTAGATGGATTGGATTATTAGATGGTGTAGCTAACTCTTATGATAATGTATTCTCTACTATTGGAGGAGCTGTAAGTAAAATTGAAAAGTCAATAGGTAAAGTTTCAGCCTCTGATAAAAAAGGTTTAGATAAATTATCATATTTAGATGTTACAGGTCAAGATTTGGCAGGTTATGCCTCTGATATAGAAAATGCTTTAGGTATTGATAATAAAAATGTATCTAAGTATTCTAAAAAAGGTGCTGACTATGGAGAGATAGCAGGTTCTATTATAGGAGCTATGTTTGGTAACTCTAAAGGTGGTGGTAAAGCAGGATCGTTAATCGGTTCAGCTGTAGGTGCTATTTATGGTGGTTTTAAAGGTAATAAAGAGATTAAGCGTCAAGGTGTGATGATTGATGGTTATTTACAAGGTATCAAGGATATTAGTAAGAACTCAGATAAGATTAATAACTTTGTATATACTAAGACATCTTATGCATGGAAATCTAGTAAATGGGAAACTAAATATAAAGATATTGAGAAATATCAGATTAATGAGATCGAAGCCTCTATAGCTACATTACAAGATAGTTTATTTAAAATGACAGGTAGAAGTTTTGAACCACTTATTAATGCTTCATCAGATGGATTTGTATCTACCACGGAGATGGTTGCAGAGTCTTACTTACAAAATATAGCTAAAGGTTTTAGAGAGTTCAACTCTGAAGTAGTGAATAAATATGCCAATATAGATTTATCAGGTTCAATAAGTGATATATTTAAATCAATGAAAGATTCACTTAAGAACTTATCTAATAATCTACCTGAAATAATAAGCACGGCTAGAATGAGTGATAAAGACATTGTTAAGATCAAAGAAGCATGGCAAAAATGGGCAGATGCTATAGATAAAGATGTTAACGATTTAATAGTTGAGGTAATGGGTAATCATGCTTCACTTATGGACGAATACCGTAAACAGTTCTTACTAGGTAGTGGTGATAAAGAAGGTCAGATCAAAGTTGCTGAATATGAAAAAAGTATAGCAGATGCTCAGTTAAAAAGTTTAAAAGATACTAACGATGCGTTTAAAAGTTTAACTTATGAAAACTTCTTAGAAAAAGCTCCTAAAATAGTAGCCGATTTAAGTGTAAATGATCCTTCAGGTATTGCAGA
>JAUTBQ010160557.1:0-12766 GCA_032361185.1 Lepetodrilus ovalis | reverse complement strand
ATCCAGATATATCTAAACATGGTTCATGGCAAGTATGAGAAAGTTACTGATAATATTACGCGAGGAATCGCAAAAAAAAACCGTTCATATATCAGGCGATAATAGGCCCGTAACCAGTAGATATTTTGTAGGCGATCTATTTTATTTCAGTTATTAAATGAATATAAAAGAATATAACTGTCTTGCATGTTATTTTACGTCAAAGTTATTATGTTACATACATGTAGCCTATGTTGTCTCGTTCAAAATCAATCCCCAGGCGAACGAGAGGAAGGATCTTCGATTCATTCCTCCAGTGGTCCTTGTTATCCATGTCTATCCATGTTTTATTTGTCGGCATAATAACTCTACAGAGCTAAAGGTAGACTCATTGAAAACCGTCGTCACATGGCTGTAGTATATTACCGGTAAGTGAACTACTAGTATATCATAAATTGCATCAGAGGAGCCCTAGTGCATCAACACATACTCAGCAAAACTTAATTACCCGGCAAGGCCCAGTAGCATTTGTGGACTGGAATTTAGCTTCATATTATTTTAACAAGGAATGTCTAAACATCTGCATGTTTCAGGTACTCTTCAAGAACTTGTAGACACATTGGAAGAATGGCACCATATTCATAAAGCCAAGTTCCAAAATTTGTTAGAAAGCTTCTCAACAAAATATCTGCTGGTCCTCAATTTACTTTGTTGAGCATCTTTTGTGATTTACTGTGTTCTTCACCAATTCACAGTATGACATTCCCATAATGACAAAGAAAACCAGAAAAAGTTTCTTTCCTTGTTTTAATTTCCGGGAAGGCAACAACTATATTACACATTCCATCTCTCACTGATTTATAAGCGTAACAGAACAATAGACGGCCCACTGGGAGCAAGCACTCAGGACAGGCTGGCAACGTGAGCAGGAGAATAGACAATTGCCAAGAATATTTGCATACTGGGTACAAAGTCCTCAATCATTCACTCATTGTGTGCATCCCGAGCTAAAACAAATCTTGCACTTATTGAACTATAGTATGATGCAAGATCTGCATTAAGTACAGCTATATCTGAATTTAATTCTCAAGATTAAATTACATTGGCAAATATCAATAAATTCTAAAACACATTTTCAAAGTATTACAATGTTAAGTTTAGGATAAAAATAAAAAGTAATTATCCCATGAACGTAAGAACTGTCATAACATTGTAAACTTTTCACTAAGACTTTCAACTGGATGCAACACACTCAAACATCATGATTATAAATAACAACAATTAATGACATGTGCTGCATATAGATATTTTAAATATATAATACATTTATGACAGGCCAATACCAACAATGACAAAAGAAGATGTGAGGCTATATCTACTTTGAATCACCTACTATGATTTATCCTACTCTAAATTCAGGAAAATGAACATGAAAATTTTATGCAAACATATTAAAAGTATCAAGAAGGCACCTGTTAAGTAAAGATATGTATAGTTAACAGAACTCCTTTCTATGTCGATACTTATTTACTGCAAAATTACAATGAGCTTGGCCATGCTACCACTACATGACTGTGTTCTTGCAGGTTGAGCACTTATAATGATCTGTCAATGCACAATACTACTAAATCACACCTATCACTCCTCACATAACTCAGGAAATTATGCAAAATATTGATTTCAAGACCAATTCATGGTTACGGCAACAGCATTTCCGAAATGCATTGTGATGAACAAAAATCGCCAATAAGATCAATATGACAATGGTATATAACAAACTGTTCATTAAATGAAACATTACTTGGGTGTTTGTGGACATATGCGTTGCATTTAGCAATCACATCATTAGGCATCAAGTATAGGTGCACATTGGAAAAAAGGTTTCTTTTTTTACAATAAATGCTATTTATACTGTACAAAAGTTTATCAATATGTAATCGCATCCCTGATTTCATTCACTGTGGTACTTGTACCACTGCATATTAAATCACTTTCTTTCATGGAAAAATGGCTACATAAAAATATTGAGAAAAAAAACCCAACCTATGGTACAAAATGTTCAAATTGATGACTAGTTGATTCAGGTTAGAAGACCGCGGATAGTATGGTATTTATGCTCAGTACAAATAAGCAGGACATCAAGTTACACATGCATCATGACAAACGTCCCATGGTTTCCAGTGTGGTTGGGATGGAAACCTAAACATACACTACTTACCCTCATTAAAAGCATTACAGGCTCTGTACGGTACTGAGCAAAGTCACTAGGCAAATACCTACAAATGCTTTTAGTTACCACAAAATAAAAGCTCAGATAGTGTGGATACTCTGCAGGTTATGGATTCTTCAGCGTGACCACATCATTAGGAACATGTCCTTACATTACACATAGCAGAGACACCCACAATATGAAATAATGGCACTATTAATGGACATAACATGGACATAAGTCCGATGGACCGTGATTTCAATCTGTACAGTATGCCTTTCAGGGTCAATCAGAGATTGCTACTTAAAACACTTCACACTGTACTGTCAGACTAGTGACATTTCACCAGCTCGATGATGCGGTGGACAGCCGAGTTGTGGTATCTCCGACACTACTCTTTCCAATATATCTGAAGAACTTGGGTAAGTTCAGTTGAATGCACTGTCATGTTACCACTACTGCATATCACAGACCTAATGGCTATCACGATAAACACTAACCATTGCACAATCAATTTACATCTCTGCACATATTCTGCTTAAAAGTGTACACACACATCCACAGGCACGCACGCACAGCACAGTCGATCACAGTTCTAAGGGGCCATCGTCATCACAATGCTTGTCGTGGCATTCTGGGTATGAGAATGACTTGGCCCTGTGGCTGGGCAGGCATGAACAGCTGCTGATGCATCTGCTGCAGTCCGGCAGGGACTGCTGTGGGTAGGCCGTGGACTCCCTGCAGTCCCTGCAGTCCCTGCATGCTCTGAAGTTGCTGCATGCTCTGCAGTTGCTGCATGCTCTGGATCTGCTGCATGTTGTGCAGTTGCTGCATGCTCTGGATGCTGTGGATGGTCTGCAGTCCGTGGATGTTCTGCAGTCCCGCTACGCCTCCGCTCATGCTTGTCGGGATCTGGATTCCTTGCGATGCCATTAGCTGGCTGTGGAGAGGGTGGCTGACAAACTGCACCCCAGTTGGTGTCTGGATTGGTATTTGGGTAGGCATGGCGGTGGACAGCTGGGGGGAGGCGCCGGGCATGTGTTGCATGGCGATGACCGGGGCTCCAGCTTGTATTGGGAGGCCCATGTGGTTGGCAAGAACTGCATTGTGAGGTACCATGAACTGTGGTTGAGCTTGAAGTAACTGTGGTGCGTGAGTCAGCTGGACTTGACTGGGCTGTTGAAATATGAGCGTCGGTTGCTGCATGAGAGGGGACTGTGCTGCTGGCAGAAGGATGGTCTGGGCCTCCTCCACAGCAGCTGCTTCTTCAGCCGTAGCTGCTGCCTCTGCTGCTGCTGCAGCTGCTGCCTCCGCCGTTTCCATCTGCTCTTCTTCATCAGAGCTGGATTCTATAGGCTCTCCATTCTCAGCTTGTTTCTGCCTACGTTGTTGCCTTTTAGCATGCTTCACTGCCTGCTGTTGTAGTTTGCGGTATTGTTCAGCCTGTTCTGGAGGGATAATAGGTTCCATAGGTTTGGGTTCTTCTTTCTTCTCCTCTTCCTTCTTTGGTGGAGGTGGTGGCTGTGGTGATGGTGACTTAGGTGGTGGCAGAGGTGGTGGTGATCCTCTGGGCCTCATATTTGGATCATGAGGACCCATCATTCTAGGATAGGGTCCCATGCCAGGCGGTGGACCCCTCTGCATTCCCATAGGATGTCCTCTCATGCCTGGTGGTGGCATCCCGTGTGGTGGCCCAAACTGACCTGGATTTCGCATTGGCGGGCCTCGCATTGGCATTCTCATCCTTGGCCCTTGTGGACCTGGTCTCATACCTGGTGGGCCCATTCCTGGTGGGCCCATTCCTGGTCTGTGCCCCATGCCCGGTCCAGGGGGACCCATTCCTGGTCCACCTCGAGGTCCTGGCCCCATGCCTGGCCCTGGTGGACCCATCCCCATCCCTGGTCTTGGCCCGGGTCCTCCGGGGCCCATGTGTCTCCCTGGTGGACCCATGCCTGGCCCACCTCTACCCATGGGCCCATGACCCATACCTGGTCCCCCTGGACGAGGTCCGGGCCCAGGTCTTGGGCCATGGAAGAACATTCCTCGTGGTGGTCCAGGTCCATATCCGTGTGGAGGTGGTGGGGGCGGCATATTCGGGTAGTGACCCATGTCATGGCCCATCATGTCCGGATGCATTCCCATGTCATGGCCCATCATGTCTGGATGCATTCCGTACTCGCCTTGCTCTTCTGGTGGTGGGGGTGGAGGGAGTGAACTCTCGCCTTCACCTGCTGCTGCTATTTTCTCACTTAGAGATTGCTCGTCAGCCTCTCCAGGTGGCGGGAGGGGGATATTAGTAAGATTGCCTGGGGTCTTGCCCTGCGGAGTCTCAGATTCTGCTTCTGACTCTTTGTCAGTCTTTGTTGGGAGAGGAATATCCAGATCGCTCTTCTTCTCTTCAACAGGTGGCACGTCTTTAGCAGTGTCCTCCTTCACAACAGGCGTTATAATAGTACTGGGTTTAAACTTTCTAGCTAAAACAGACTTGTATGAGCGATTCCTTGAATGCGATCTTTTTCTAGATCGGGACCTTGAACGGGAGTAAGTACGCGATCTACTGTAGGAACGAGATCTGGAACTTGACCTCGAGTAGCTAGATCGACTTGACCTACTATAGGATCTGGAATAAGACCTCTTTCTTCTCGATCTATGTCTGGAATGACTTCTACTGTAGCTTCTACCTGACCTGGAACGGCTGGAAGATCTTGACCTACTGTATCTTGAGTCATCGGAATAGTACGAGTGCGACCGAGATCTGTAAGAACGTGACCGGGAACGTGACCTTGACCTCGACCTGGAATACGTGGTGGTCCTGGAACGATGCCTTGACCGACTCCGAGATCTACTGCTGTATCCATCAGATTCAGAAGACGAGCTATATGATCGTCGACTTTTAGAAGACTTGCTCTTCTTTCCATCATTAGAGTGACTTTCCGTGGGAGCTCTCTCTGGTTTACTCTCATTTAAGTTGCACCCTCCGTGTTTACATGTGCTGGACTTGACCTCTGTAGTCTTGGATTCCACTTTCTCCTCACCTTCGCTCTCGCTGGTATCCCATTTGGATTTACTATTGTCCTCAGACGGCTTGTTCTCGTACAGTCCTTCCATCTTTGTCCACGTATCCTCACTGCCTGGCTCAGTCTTTCCTTTCAGATCAGTTTTCGTTACCTTGGAAGGAGTTGCAGAAGACTCCTCCGTTCCCGATTCACTTGCAGTCCTTTTACGAAGTGATTGAAGTTTACCGTCTTGAATTTCGGGCGTTTTTATTTTCTTTCCAGCTTTTCCTTCCTGTGGGGATTTCTGTGCAATGCCTTTTGCTACGCCTTTGTTTGAAGGAGATTTCATTTCGTTTTTCGGTGTGCTTACTTTCGTCTCCACTGTTGTCTTACTTATCGCCATCTTTTTGGGAGCAAGGATCTTGTGGGGTGCTTTGTCACCAGCAGCTCCAGTATCGACTTCAGCCTCAGGTACAACAACTGCCTTCTGGTCTATCTTTAAGCTGGCAGTGGCGTCTTCAGTATCTGAGGAAGCTGTGTCTTTATACTCCAAAACCAACTTGTTCTTCTTTGATTTCTTCTTTTTCTTTTTGGGCGGAGGTTCTGTTTCATTGGTTTCAGCAGGAGCATCAGTTTTAGCCGCAACCTCCTTATCCTGCTCGCTACGGTGTTCACTGTGTCTATGCTTGCGCTTTCGCTTCCTTGACCTTTTCCTGGGTGTCTTCTTCCCTCCTTTGGCATCGTCTACCTGTTCACTCTCACCACCTTCGTTATTTTCTAGGTTTTCGCCTGCTTCTTTCGTGTGTTTCTTCTTGGATTTCTTCCTTCTCTTTTTAATCTTCTTCTCGTTATTTTCCTCGCCTTCCTGCACCTTGTGCTTGTGCTTCTTGTGCTTTTTCTTCTTCTTTTTCTTCTGCTTACTAACATCTTTATCTTTAGCTCCTTCCTCACCTTCAGCGGCTTTAACCCCATCCTCACCCTCTAGTGTCTGATTGGAGTGCTTCTTCTTTTTCTTATGTTTTCGCTTCTTTCGCTTGGCAGGCTTCTCTTCTTTCACTTCAGCAGTGAACTCAACCACTTTATTTCCATTTTCCTCCACCTTCTCTGCCTTGACCTCGGTGAGTGTCTCTGTTATTGTCTCCGTGACCACAGCATCGCTTCCTTCCTTCTCATCACCTTTCTTAGTGGCAATCTGTTCCTCTACCGCCTCCACTTTCAACTCGGGCGTCTTCACATCGTCCTTCACCTCGAGGGCATCTCCTTGGTTCTCCGTCGCTGTCTTCGTGTCTGCCTCGACATCGGGCGTCGCTTTCTGCTTGGATTTGAGAAGTAGTTGCCGGAAGTCGAAGGTCAGAGGGTTGCAGCTGAAGCTGACACTGGGCTCGCACTTGGTGTACTGGATCATGTCCTGGGGCCAGTCCAGCTCCTTGTCCTCCTTGCTCAGCACCTTGGTGAAGGAAAACTCCTTCTTCTTGTCTGTCGTAGCAGCTCCTGTGCCACTGGCATCGCCGTCACCCTGGTGGTTGTCTTCCGCGTCGGCCTTCTGCTCCTCCTCGGCTTCTACGGCAAACACCATGGACGCTTCAATCTTTGCCGGGGCCGTCTTGGTGAACGAGAAGCTGACGCTGCCTTTCGGGTCTTCATCCTGGTTGTTGTTCCTGAAATGGATGGGGAAATTAGACACTTGCTTGTTCTCTTCGTATCGTGCCTGGCTATGACAATTCAAACAAGACCCAAATGAAAGCCAAACAGAGTCTAGACACTCACTATTTATATGATTACGTACATTATTACGTAATTGATATCAAAAGACATTTGGGTAAGATTCTTTTATTTTCTCTACAGTTAACCCTCTCCCTGCAAGATTAGGCACAGGCACTGCTTTCCCAATGTCCAGCTGCACAACACTTCTGTATGCCGTACAATAGTTGTAGCGCTGCCTTATTCCAATAGCCTACAACTATATGCAACCCAATTCCAGTCGTAGAAATCTCTACAATTGGACTTATAACAATTGTAGCTCTACACAAGATTGTCCAACTGGACCATGGGCATTTCTGGTTGCCTCCAGTATGGTTAGAGTTAAACATGTACAAACATGTCTACGAAATAAATGCGAATGAAACCAAAAATGAATGAGTGATTATGGAGTTTAATGTCGCTGCCTGGAATCTTTCACCCATTTGAAAGCTAGAGTCTAGATACTTACTTGTTTCCAACATCAGCCGGTTTTGTAGAGTCGTCGTTGGCAGGAGGCACAGCTAGAGCAATAGCCTGAAAGACAAGGAAACTCATCAGATCTCTGAAAGGGACTCATCCTCTAACACAAAATGTAAGACAGAACAACCGGCATCTCATTTCTGGTATAGGAAAGGTACATTACCCAATCTAGATGTAACAACTTTTGTTTTCACTTCTTTTTCGTTGCACTGAAGCATGCATACAATGATGATATTTGCTACAGAATGGAAAACGTCTGCTTGAAATATTTAATTATTGGAAAACATCTAAATTGATCTTGAACCAGATTGTTTATGTAGAATAGCATTGAAAATATCAATATAACTATTGGCGTAAGAATTAAATAAAAAGTGAGAGAATATAGAGACTAAATTGTATACATAACAGCTGCACTAATTTGTTTTGTTAGAGTTAAAATAAAGTCACCAAAATCTGCAATGCCTACGGATGATTTAAAGTAACTTGATAGCTGCAGGTGAAATATGGGATTGCTTTACTAACTGCTGCATATAATTAATAGATATGACGAGTTCCAGAGAGCTATAAGACACAATATACAGGTAGGGTACCTGAGCCTGAACGCAGTAGTCACTAATAGACAGGTGTACAGTGTGCGGCGGGGGGTCAGGGGTCAGGGGCAGATACAGGGGTTTGAATCATTGGACGTCAAAACAACTGGATCCACCCCTGGGGTTGTATTAGGAGTGAAGGGCACCAACTCATTACAGCAAGCTATTATCTAGAAGTCATGCAATTCCCCCAAGCCAAAGAATCTGCAAAATTTGTAGTGTGTGTAGTTTTATTTTTCTATTCTCATGAAATTGATGTCGAAGAACAAAGCTGACACAAAATATCCCCTCGTAATGCTGGATTATCACAATGAACGTTTCTAATTCGATTAAATCATTCGGCCTACACCCATTCGATAGGTTGATTTAATAAAGATCGTATGAAAATATAGACTTGTCCAAGTTTGAAGGAAAAAAACTTAATCGCCATGATTTTAATTTTGTAAACTTTTGAAATATAATTTTTACCAGCAGTTAACATTTATACGAGCAGTAGTTTTCATGGATTGATTGTGTCAACTTGCCTCTTAAACTACTGACAGCAAAATGAACAAATAAAATGAATTAACCTCCAATGCAGTACAACGTTAACATGTGAAAGTGTCTTCATAATAGACAACAGACTTTACAAAGTCGAAGGTCCAGAGATATTAGAAATGATAACATAGTCTTAAAATAGGTATATCATAAAATAATACTGCATGCTCCTTTAGCAGCAATAACTTTCGATAAATAAAAGATACAAAGAATCTTGGGTGTGTTACCATTAGTTATGAAACAGCATAAAGTGGCCCCTATAGATCTATATAACAGTTACAATAACAAGGTGTTAGTGGGCGAAACCTAAACCAGAACTCACTTAGCATCAATTTAAAGTGTATTAAGAGGATAATTAGCATGCACATTGTGAATTTCACCTTGGAATGCATGTCAACATAACTGAATTGTATTTACCGAATTATTTCTATATTTTAATAGCATTTTTCAAAGAAATAACCATGTGCTATAATAATACCATGCATGCTATTAATAGGTTAGACATTTATAGGATGAACATATTATGAGTGCGTTGATGGATTTAGGACATTTATAATTGCATCAATTATCATTAAAAGGCATTGTGTAAATCACTCGGAAATGAATGTGTACTTGCCAAATAAAAACAAAACATTTAGGATAAGCAAAAGCTCGATATTTGGCCGTAGCCCTATGCAGTTGTAGGTTGTGACATACTTCTTGACAAATTTCAGCAGCATTTTCAAATGGTGTTAGATCTACAGGCATTGAACTGATAGGACATTTCAAATTTCAAACCTTGACCCAAACCTAATACCATTGGATTGAAAATATTAATTTGAAACTTGATTTTAATTCAATAAAAACAAAAAGCATATAAAGGTAAGGTTTCTCAAATTAACATGGATATGGAGAAATTGACATATAGTCTTGAAGAAATACAATTTCACAAATACCACGTTGGCATGTCCGTAAGTGAAATGTCCCACCAATGCACTGGTAATACGGGTTATTGTCTACCTAAGTGAAATTGCAGGTTTCACAAACAGATGCCATGCCAGCTGTCAAGTGTGCACACTGTCAGAGCAAGTTGCATGGCTATAAAAAATACATCTGGAATTTGCACAACATATGTAAAACCACACCACAATCGTAGAGATAAGATACAGAGTAATGTTTTCAGAAGGTTATACAGTGATTACACAGCTATAGTTAAAATACATAGACAGCAGGAGACCAAATTATAGATGGAAAGAGTTGAATTTACCTTCCAATGATAAAAAAAAAATCAAATTAGAACATAGTCAGAGATTTTGATTATTGAAGATTGGTTGTTTTGTGTAACAATTCAACATAACAATAACAAGATTAATATAATATCATAATTCTCGACTTTTGTTATGTAAAATTGGATGTAACAGTTAGCAAATTAAACGGTGAATTTACATAGGGTACATTAAATAAATATTAATTTCCTTCTCTCCCCTTTTTGAGTAGTACTAATCTGTTAAATCTCAATTCAGATCTGAGTTATCTCCCAAAACTCAAACAATACAATATTAAAAATCAATTACATATGTGACAATACCTCAGTGGGAGTAATGGCATGCTCTACTTCATGATGTAAGATTTAACAACAGATCTGATACCAGCACTGGCTATTAGTAAATGCAGGGCAAAAATATGGCCCTGCGATCTGATGGGTTAGGCGAGACAGGCTCTACTAATAAATAGGATACGAGAAATCGTACAAGACGGCCTTCCATCATGCACTGGGAATGAAAAACAGATGACACGCTGGAGCATGCAGACACTGACGTCCCCAACCTAGACCACTAACGAAGCCACATTAATACGGGTAGACACATGTTCTTACCAAATCCTTTCTGTTACCAAATTATTATTTGAATATCATGTTTACTTATTTATTTATTTTTATCTAAAACAGTGCTGCTATGTATATGCATTCAATACATGGGCATCTAAAAAAAAAAAATGAAATAAAAAATAAAGGTAGTTTCAACAACAATCCACCATGTTTTGAAAAACGTAGTTCCAATGACACATTGTGTAATGGAAATAATTACAAACCATCCTATTTTCTGATATTGTTGAGCTTGGAAAAGGAATTTGGAGTATTCGTTTTACATTAATACCTAAAATATTATTACTAAATTTCAGGTTCAGGCTTTCTATTCTAAAAATATTTGTTTAAAGTACATATAATTGAAGCATTATACAAAACTGCATGTAAAGCATGCCAATGAATAGGGAAAACAAATTCTCATACATGTACGATTGCATAATAAGATGTTAGTAAAATACCTCATCATATCAAGTCGGCAGAAGCCAAGCAGAACATGACATTAAAATAATTAGTTAAAAAATCATTATCATCATTGGCCAGAAGGTGAAGAAAATAGCATACCTTTTTCCCCCACAGCTCATAAAAATATTTAGTCATCATCCATGTAATTGACAAGTTTTACAAAATCATAACTTTGATATCTTTTCAAATTTGCAATTTTATATATTTTTAAATTTAAAATCAAACCAAGAAAAATTAATATAGAACTAGAAAGAATAAAAAAAAAAAATTAAAACACAAACCGGACTACTGAAACAGAAAGGGCAATACTGGGCAGTGATATGGACTGAAATCTGTCCGCACGGTTCCCGACATCGATTACAAACAGTGACAGGTACCCACATAACATGCAGGCGGTATTGTTTTGGTGACGAGATATTAAACATTTGTTCAGAGTGCTGGATAGATGAGACCAAGAATGAGCAGATTTATCAAAACTACAAAACACACTTGACACGTATTGTGTGCACCGAGTACCGCTTTTCCCTTTAATGCATGGCGTCGGGCATTTCAGGATTATTGGAACAAAATATAAGTGTTACGAGTTGTAGAAAAAGCATTGGAATATTTAGTAAACATAACCAAACATGGTAACATCCCAGTCACGATATCATCAATACACAAAGAGATGTATGACGAAATGTTAGTACGACCACAAACAAAAAATATCTCAATATGATAATGTTGTAAGTACAATCGAATACTATATTCAAGAATGCTGGCACAAAAGTCGTTAATCAAATCCTTACCTATTTATATAAAAATCGATTGAAGAAATAGTATGAGACTTTATGATGCCTTGTTTAGACTTTATGATATTCAGATGGGTAATTATATTCAGAAATATTTAATAACAATAGTGAAAATTTATAAGCACTGTTACATAATACAGACCATGCAGTCAAGAAAGGTGCTCCTCATTAAAATTCATGTAAGAGTCAAACTTGAGGAATGGATTAATTTGCGTTTATATAAATATATATATAATATAATGTATATACATATATTTAGCATACCACAGGGGACTTACGCCATGCGATATGTTTACAAGTAAGGTCAAGCATATATTACTGGTGACCTCAATTATATTAAAAAAAAATAATAATACTATCTAAGGTTTTATCTAGATTGATAAATATCTTTTTTTTTTTATCTGAATGGAATAGATCTGGTATTGCAGGATGAAAAACACTGGTAGAGAATTGAAACTATGATATGAATTACATATGGAAATTGTTGGGATATATGTAAAACGGTATCGTCTATGATAACACACCATGCAACCACATCCCTAAAGAATATATCTATGTAGAAAGTATCTACAATGGGTACTGTTCTCGCAATGGATGCAACATTCACTCTGAACACAATCTTGTCACAAGTGAGTGACGACACCATGCGACCACGCCCGAATGTTCGATATATATATACAGTATAGATAATATAGTATGTCGATAACTGAACGCAATGTACGTTTGTGCCAAGGGCAGCTCCTGTGATTGGTCAAATCAGTGTGTAGTCTATCTACGCTAGTACAGAACGGGAGAGAACTAACTACACGTTAGAGTGCACATTAGAATGGGCATAATCCAACGATACAACATGGCAAACCCAGGCATACCAATATAAGCCAAACGAATGCAGACTCTATTGTACGTACAGCCTCAATCGTCATACTTGAACTCAAAATTCACTGCATACCTGGTATTAAAGGCACACAATCACAGATTTCAATGAGCGCGTAGCACTATATTTGAGGACTAAATGCAAAATGCAAATTCATTTGTGGTAATCATCAATTTTATATTGCAAAAATCCCTTTTGTTGATCCACATTGGTGGGGAATTCAATCTAACAGATAAAAGTTCAAAAGCCAAGAAAATTAGAG
>JAUTBQ010160546.1:0-12767 GCA_032361185.1 Lepetodrilus ovalis | reverse complement strand
AATGGCAGTAATTTTATTTCTTGTTTCTTGATCTATTACTTTTGTAATATCTGCAACTATTGTTTCTTTTCTATTCTCCTCAGGTCCCTTAATAGGTTCAGGATCTGTACTGCATGAGAATAAAATAGTTAACAATAAAACTGAAATTACTAATTGGATATTTTTTTTCATGGTCTCGCTCATAATTTATTGATAGTTGTTTTAAAAAGATTATTATTTCTTGTAACAAATTAGTGGATAGATTCTGTTATAGTCAACATAATTAGAATTTGATAGTGTTTAATTATTATTCGTTAAGTTTGAATGAGTATTTGAAAAAATAAACAGAGTCCCACCAATCACAAATAATATTTTTATTGGAAACAAACTCTTAATATGTATCAAAACAAATTTATATTAACCTCAATCATTATAATCTTTCTGTCTTTAAATGGAATTTTGTTTTCTCAAAATCACTATACCCAATCAACTATTGATGAACTTCAGCAATTAAGAGAAAATAGAAATAATGCAATAGCAGAAAATGATTCGCTCTCAATTGCCCGAGCATTTTACAAACTGGCTATAAAATTTGATTACATTGGCGAAAGTGATTCATCAGATTTCTGTTATAATAAAGCACTATTAATTGCCTATAGTATTAATAACAACAAAGCGATTGCAGTAATTTCAAATTCACTTGCAACTACTTATGGCGAAAAAGGATTGCACGATAAAGCATTAAAAATTTACTCTGAAGTTGTTGAACGTTTTTTATCACTTTCGGATACTTCGGAAGCTGCAAGTGTGATGTTAAATATTTCATCGGAATATATGGAAGTTGGTAAGTATGAAAAAGCATTACAAATTGCATTAAGTGCATTAGACTTAAGGTTGGTAGTTGCAGATTCAAATAATATTTCAGCATTCTACCAGCAAATAGGAATTGTCTTTAGCAATATTGGGAATAAACAAAAATGGAAAGAGTACATTTTAATTGCAAATTCTTTGGCGAAAAAGAATGAAAAATATGGCGATTTTTATAGACGAATGGATATTCTTAAAGAACTTGGAGCATATTATTTAGATGAAGGGAACTTACCAAAAGCCGAGAGTTATTACGATTCATTGTTCACGCAAAGTAAAAAGAACAATTATCTACAAGGCGAAGTAAACTCTCTAACAAGCCTTGTCCCAATTCTAAAAAAACAAAAAAGATATTCCAAAGCATTAGAGTTATCCACACAGGCATTAAAACTTTCCGAAGAAGTAAATAATACTTATAAAACTATTCTTAATCTAATTGAGATTGCTAAACTTGAAATCATTCTCTCAAAAAAAAGTTTTGCTGAAAAAAAATTGTTAAGAGCAAAAAAAATAACCGAAGAATATAACTACCCAAACGAATTAATTTTAATCTACAAATTACTTTCCGAAATAAATTTTGATAAAAATAATTACAAAACTGCTTACATATATTCCCAAAAATATCAGACTTTGAAAGATTTAATTAAAAGTGGCGAGACACAAAAAGTTATTGCAGAACTTGAGACAAAGTATCAAACGGAGAAAAAGGATAATCAAATAACATTACTTAATAAAGATAATTTACTTAAGCAAGAAAGGATAGATAAACAAAAGAGAAAGTTCATTATAATAGCAATGTTAGCATTGTTGGGAACAGTACTTTTCATATTCTTTTATATGCAGAATAAATTAAAAGCTAAAAATAGAATTTTGAATTTAAATAATAGATTACTTCGTACACAGATGAATCCTCATTTTATGTTTAATGCACTTATTGCAATTCAAAATTATGTTCTGAAAAATAAAAAGTTTGAAGCTTCGGATTATCTCTCAAAATTTGCAACTTTGATGCGGTCAATTCTTCAAAGTTCTCGTACAGATTTTCATAGTCTTAAAAGTGAAATAGAATCACTAAACAATTACGTATCATTGCAACAACTTCGTTTTGAAAATTCTTTTCAATTTAATTTAGAAGTTGATAAAAATATTGATACGGAATCGTTACAAATTCCACCAATGCTTATTCAACCTTTTATTGAGAATGCAATTGAACACGGTTTGAGTAAAATAGATAATGATGAAAAAATACTATCAGTAAAATATATTTTAAAAGATAAATCACTAAATATTTTGATAGAAGATAACGGAATAGGTATTGACAAAAGTATTGACAATAAAGCAGAAAGCAATCATCAATCCTTTGCAATGGAAATTACTCAAGAGCGTTTGATGAACATTAAAAAACTCTACAAGGAAGAAATTAAAATTTCTATTTCCGATTTATCGACTTTAGAAAATAAAAACGGCACACAAATTAAATTTGAAATACCTTTGAGTTTAATAACAAGGAACAAAAATGACTAAAGCAATAATTATAGATGACGAAAAAAATGCAAGAGAAGTGATCTCTGAATTATTAAAAGAATATTTTGAAGAGATTGAAATTGTTGCTCAAACCAGCGATGTAAAAAACTCGGTTATAGAAATAAAGAAGCACCTACCAAATCTATTATTTCTTGATATTGATTTACCGGACGGAACCGGATTTGACATCCTAAAAAAAATTAATTATTCCAAAATGAAAGTTGTTTTTATAACTGCTCATCAAGAGTATGCAATAAAAGCAATTAAGTTTAGTGCTTTCGATTTTCTATTAAAACCATATAATAGCAGCGAGTTAATTAAAACCGTAAGACGAGTTCTTGATGAACATAATGCCACAAACAATGAGCTTAGGTTTGAAACAATTCTTTCCAGCTTTGAAACCAATTCACCCAAGCTAAAAAAAATTGTACTAAAAACTACAGATAAAATTCATCTCGTAAACCTTAAAGATATTGTTCGATGTGAGGCTAAGAATAATTACACAAATTTTCACTTAAATGATGGCAACAAAATTCTGGTTTCCAAAACAATAAAAACTTATGAAACATTGTTTGTCGAAAATGAATTTATGAGAGTTCACCAATCACATTTAATAAATTTAAATTACATCCAACATTTTGATAAACAAGATGGTGGAATGCTATCATTAATTGATAGTTCCAAGATTCCGGTTTCACATCAAAAAAGGATACAACTTTTGAAATATTTTTCTTCGTTATCGTAAAACACTTCTCACTCAAGTTCTCAAATTCTTACTCAACAAAGGCAAATACTAAACACTTGTATTTGAATTCTTATTAAGCCAACTACTTAGTCAAATTTCCATTTTGTTTAAAGTTCATTATAAAAAACTATAGGGGAAAAATGAAAAAATTTGCAACTCTTCTAAAAGTTATTTGCTATAAAATGTATAGTCCTGTATTTTAAATTCAATCGGAGTAATTATGCAACAAATTAAACTTTTTTTACTACTTATTATTAACATTTTATTTTTTAGTGTGCTATCTGTAAGTACTGCACAAGTTATTGAAGGAGATGTAACACTTTCCTCACAAGCAGAAGTAAATTCATTTGCAGGAACTTCTATTACTGGTAACCTTTATATTAGTGGTACCGATATAATTAATTTATCACCACTTACAGTACTTACTTCTGTTGGTGGTGAGCTGGATTTACGTTTCACTACCTCACTGACAAATCTTGATGGTTTGAGCAATATTACTTCTGTCGGTGATCTGTTTGTAATATCCAATTCTTCACTGACAAATCTTGATGGTTTGAGCAAAATTACTTCTGTCGATGGTCTGTATGTACAATTCAATTCCTCACTGACAAATCTTGATGGTTTGAGCAATATTACTTCTGTCGGTGGTGATCTAAAAGTAATATCCAATTCCTTACTGACAAATATTGATGGTTTGAGCAAAATTACTTCTGTCGATGGTAATCTGCATGTAGAATCCAATTCCTCACTGACAAATCTTGATGCTTTGAGCAATATTACTTCTGTCGGTGGTGATCTACATGTAGAATCCAATTCCTCACTGACAAATCTTGATGGTTTGAGCAATATTACTTCTGTCGGTGGTTATCTAAAAGTAGAATCCAATTCCTCACTGACAAATCTTGATGCTTTGAGCAATATTACTTCTGTCGATGATAATCTGTATATAAAATCCAATTCCTCACTGACAAATCTTGATGGTTTGAGCAATATTACTTATGTCGGTCGTTATATATATATAAAGGACAATACTTCTCTTAATAGTTTTTGTGGGCTTTACTCTTTGTTAAGTTCAAGTAGTTTGAGCGACAGTTACAGAGTATCTGGCAATTTGGTTAATCCAACAAAACAGCAAATTATAGATGATGGAGTATGTGAGCCAACTGCAATAGCTGTAGAAAATAATTTAGAAACACTAAATAACTATGAGCTGCAACAAAACTATCCAAATCCGTTTAACCCAATTACAACAATAAGTTACCAATTACCGGAAGCCGGTTTAGTAACATTAAAAGTATATAATGCACTTGGAAAAGAAGTAACTACTCTAATAAATGAGTACAAATCAAGTGGCAAATATAATGCTGTGTTTAATGGAAGTAATTTTGCAAGTGGAATTTATTTTTATAGAATAACTATTGGTAAGTTTACTGATATGAGAAAGCTCATACTTATGAAGTAATAGTATATTAAACCCAAAGTGGTTCTCGGATTTCTCAAAGTTGTCATCTCGAACATTTTTTGCCTGTCCGGCTTTTTTCTGACGGATGAGAGATCTCAAAACTCAAATATAGCTTGGAGATTTCTCACGAACGGCGTGTTCGAAATGATATAATCTAAGTTTTATTTTCCGAAAACCAAATCGTCAGAGACTTATCTCTCGTGGAGAAAGTGTCTGACGGTTTTCTCTCTTATTTCAAAAGTGTCATTTTTCTACTACAAGTGAAACCACCGGCTTTTATTCTATAAATGTAAACTCCACTCGCTAATTTTGCTCCACATTTGCTTGCATCAAAAACTTCTGATAAAATTTATCTTGTAAACCTAAAAGACATTATTCGTTGTGAAGCAGAAAATAATTATACTAATTTTCATTTGAAGAATGGTAGCAAAATTATGGTTTCAAAAACAATAAAAACTTATGAACAGTTATTTCCCCAAAATCACTTTATGAGAGTTCATCAATCTCATTTAATTAATTTGAATTATATTCAACATTTTGATAAACAAGATGGAGGAATGCTCTCGCTTAACAATAACCCATTAATTCCGGTATCAAATCAAAAGCGCCATGTACTCCTTAAGTATTTTTCTTCACTTAACTAAATTATGCTTGTTTTAATTCTACATATAAATTCTTTTTATCAAAAGGCAAATACTAAACACTTGTATTTGAATTCTTATTAGGTGTTTTTTTTAATCATTTTTTCCTTTTTGTTTCGACTACAGTAATAATAAAATAATAGGAAATGAAATGAAAAAATTTGCAACACTTTTAATAATTATAATTCTAATTACTTTTCCAAGTGGAAAAACTTCTGCACAAGGTTTTAGCGTTGGCGGTGGTCTTTACTATGCAACAAGCTTAAATAATATTGGTATTAGTCTTAATGGTAATTATGAAATAAATAAACAAATTCAAATTACTCCATCATTCATATACTTTTTAACAAAAGATTATGTTAGCTGGAAAGCATTTGATGTTGATGGTCACTATAAATTTTCTTCAAATAATGGTTTAAGTGTTTATGGAATTGGTGGTATTGCTTTAACTATGGTAAGTGTTGATTTGCCACAAAATGAATATTGGGCTGGAAGTTCTTACACCGATACTAATTTTGGAATTAACTTAGGTGTTGGTGCTTCTAAAAAAATGGGAACTAAACTTGAAGCTTTTTCCGAATTAAAATATACTCTTAACTCAGGTGGTTTTTTGAAAATAGGAGTTGGAATTTTATACAGATTATAAATTATAATAATTATTTTATAGTTAAACAAATGTCAGATACTCATAAAATGGGGGAAGTGTCTGACATTTGTTATTAAATTATTTTAGAAGTGTCATTTTTCTACTACTTATAAAATCTCCAGCTTTAATTCTGTAGATGTAAACTCCACTTGCTAATTTCGCCCCCCCCCTATTTGCTATAAAATCAATAGTGTATTCTCCTGGTTTGTAATTACCATTAACAAGTTCCCTTACTTTTCTGCCAAGCATATCATAAACAATAATTGAAACTTGAGTTGCTTTTGGAATTGAAAATTTAATTTTTGTTGTTGGGTTAAAGGGATTTGGATAATTCTGATGTAACTTAAATAAATAAGGGATATTATCTTCTACTCCAACAGTTCCATTAACAAATGAAAGTGTTTCAAAATCTTTTTTAAGAATTGTTTTTCTTGCAGAACTTCCAAGACCCAAATGGTCCTTCATAACTGTTGCATAAACTTGTCGAAAGTCATACTGATGTGGTAAGTCTCCATAGTCATCTAAATTTGTTAAATCTAATTGATCACCAAAAACACCACCGCTAACAGAATTACCAAATACGAATAAAGGAGCAGCAGCACCATGGTCAGTACCTAACCCACCGTTTTGTGCAACACGTCTTCCAAATTCCGAAATTGTCATCAACATTATTTTATCCGCTAATCCCTGCTGCTCAATATCTCTTTGGAAAGCTAAAACTGCATCTGCAAATTCTTTAAGTAATTGTGGATGTGCATCATTTTGATTTGCATGAGTATCAAAGCCCCAATGCGAAGCAACATATACATGAGTATCCATCTTACCAGCAATAAGATTTGCTATTACTCTTAATTGCCAACCAATCCAAGTATCAGGATAATCAACCTCATGCCAACCAGCATCGGCGTGTTCTTTAACAACATTTGCATACTGAATTGATTGCCGCGAAACTTGTTTCAAAAATTTCAATTCGTTTCCGGCAAGTGTATCGGGGATAGGTTCATCATCAATAGTACTACCTTGTGTTAGTTCGTTGAAACTCCATGGATCATCAAAAGAGATACCCATTCCACCATGTTGGGATTCTAACAATAAAGATTGATTAGCCCCAAGTTCAACAGCCATAGGGTGATTAGGTATTGTTCCTGGATAATTTGGGTAATCGTTTTCTAAAGTTCTTCCCAACCAACCATCATGGTAATACTTATCAACATCCGACGCAGTTAACCAAACATCAGTAGAACGGAAATGAGATCTATCTTGATTGTCGTATCCAACATTTTGAATTACTCCCATTTTCCCTTCTTCAAAAAGTGGTTGTAATGCTTGCATGTTTGGATTTAGCCCGAGTTGAGATGTTATTTTTATAACATCACTTTTACTTACTGCAAGACTTGGTCTGTTAGAATAGTACAAATCATCTTCATAAGGAATAATTGTATTAAGTCCATCATTCCCACCTTTTAATTGTAAAACTACAAGTATCTTACCATTAAAAGTTTTGATATTTAAAAATGGTTTTGCAAATGCTTTAACCGGTAATCCACTTAAGTTAAAAACAGTTGCTCCACCCGTAACTATTCCTGCACGCTTTAGAAATTCTCTTCTTTTCATATTTTTTTATATTAAGTGATATTCAGGTAATCTTGTTAATGTCTTGAAAAATTTAATTAGTCTATCTTCAGCTCCATCATTATAAGTTGACCAGTCTTCTTTTGCCGAACCATCCAATAATGTTTGCAGCATTCTATTTTTTGCATTTTGATTTAGAGGAAAATGAATCAAATAATCAATAACTTCATTTACAAATTGTTCTGCATTTTCAGAGCTCTCAAAAGTTCTTGCAAATTCAAGAACATCAACTTTAAAATAAATTTTTCCGGTAGGATTTTCATCTGTTTGTTCAGTTATACTTTTGCCTGTAAATATTGAGTCTGTAAAATCACTCCTTATGGGAATTGTTGATGTGCTTATCCACTTCCTTTGTCCCTCCCATCCACGTACATCGGGCGGACTAAAAGCTAATTGTTGAAGTTTATCAGATATTCTACCAATATATAAATAATGGATAGATTCTAAATTGAACTGTTTGAATGCTCCAACTATTAATTCATCAGGAGATTTAATTTTAGTAGCTTTGAATTCTGTCATGTAAAAATGAGCAGACTTAAACATTGCAGAAAGAACCGGTTTAAGTTCATAATTATTATTTCTAAAAATTTCAGCAAGTTCTTCTACCATTGCTTCATCGGGTTTATAATACACAAACTCTTTGTATAATTTTCTACATATAAATTTAGCAGTTTCATCTTTTGTAAAAACAATATCAACAATATCTGTGTAATTAAAATTACCTGTTTGTCCCATAAATTCTTTCTGACCGGTATCACCTAGATCTGGATCGAAGGAGGATGTTAAGCCTTCCACCGTCCATCCTGCTAATGCTCTTGCAGCATTCCGAATATCTTGTTCAGTATAATTACCAATTCCTATTGTAAAGAGTTCTAACAATTCTCTTCCATAGTTTTCATTGGGTTCATATTTTGTGTTAAAGACACCATCAAGGTAAATTAGCATTGCAGGATCAATAGTAATTTTTTTTGTGAGTTCTTTGAAATTTCCAAAAGCATATTCTCTAAAAAGCTTGTTCTGAATATATTGATAATGAGGGATTTCCACTTTCTCAGCTTCCGAAACAAAATGGTTAGTAAAAAAGTTTACCATTCTTTCTCTAAGTGAATTTGATTCAGTTCGCATTAGCTCATAGTGCCAAGAACCAAGTTCAATATACTTTATTAGATTTCCTGCAGTATCATTCTCACTTGGGAGTTCGTTAACCCATGAATTTGGTGGTGGTGGTGGTAAAACATTACTTAATAAGTAATTATCTATGAAATCATCCATTGAAATTGATAATGCCAAATCAACATCTTCTCTTTTAAATCCATACATTGTTCTTGATAACAAATGTTTAACATTGGAATCATTCCATTCGTTTACCCTATTGATCATATTATTCTCTGATTATGTAAATTTTAAATACTAAAAATAGTAAATACTATCAAAAGAGTCATGATGTATATCACTTTACTTAATTTATATAAAAAAACCTCTGAGAAATTAAAAAGTCTTATTTGACTAAAACACTAAATATGATAAATTGGAGTTCACTTTTTCACAAATACAAAGACCTAAATTGCCAAACAAACAAATATATGTAATCATTCCGGCTTTTAACGAAGAAGCTTCAATTGGAAAAGTTATAAAAGAGATCCCATCATTTGTTAATGAGATTATTGTTGTGGATAATAATTCAACTGATTCAACTTCTACTGTTGCAAAAGAATTTGGAGCAACTGTTTTAATAGAAAAGCAAAAAGGTTACGGTATTGCTTGCTTGACCGGAATTGATTATTTAAAAAATAAAAATGTGGACATAGTGGTTTTTCTTGATGGAGATTACAGTGACTATCCCAAAGAACTGATTGATTTAGTTGAACCAATTATTAATGACAATTTTGATTTTGTTTTAGGAAGTAGAGTACTTGGTGAAAAAAAAGAAGGAGCATTACCAATACAATCGCAATTAGGAAGTATTATTGCCGGATTTTTAATGAACCTCTTTTGGAAAGTTAAGTACACAGACTTAGGTCCTTTTCGTGCAATAAAATTTGATAAACTCCTCGCTCTCGAAATGGAAGATGAATGGTTTGGATGGACTGTTGAAATGCAGATAAAAGCTGCTCGTCAAAATTTTAAGATAAAAGAGATTCCGGTTAAATACAGAAATAGAATTGGGAAATCCAAAGTTACCGGAACAATTAAAGGAACAATAATGGCAAGCGTTATAATTATGAGTACAATTTTTAAGCATGCTTTCCGTCTGAAATAAATAGCTAACAACTTTTAAGATTTTACATCAAGTATTAAACTTGTTTACGGACAATAAAAAATTAATGCCAAACTAAATCATTATTTAAAACCTCGAAAGTTTCTAGCTATAATTTACAGAACGCCACTTTTTATCACAAACATTTTTTCTCTTGTCATCTCGTGCATTGAATATGGAATTCCACCCATTCCGATACCTGAAGAATCTCTTCCGCCAAAGGGCATCCAGTCAACACGAAAAGCTGTGTGGTCATTTATCATTACAGCAGTTGCATTTAGTTTTTTCATTGTGTCTAAAGCAACCTCCAAATTTTCAGTAAATACAGATGCTTGAAATGCAAATGGTAATGAGTTAGCTTTTTTAATTGCTTCTTCTCTATTTGAATATGAATAAACACACACAACCGGACCAAATATTTCTTCTTGAGAAACGTGTACGTCGCCTGGAGGATTTAGTAAAACCGTTGGCTCATAACTATATTTTGAAATTCTTTTCCCACCACATAACAGCTTTGCTCCTTTATCCACAGCTTCATTTACCCATTGTTCAATCCTATCAACTTCAAATGGAGAGATTAAGGGACCAACTTCAGTCTTTTTGTTAAGTGGATTTCCAACAACAAGTTTCTTTGCCATTGATGCTAATTTCTTTGCAACTGTATTACTTATACTTTTGTGAACAAAAACTTTCTGAACAGAAACACAGACTTGCCCTGCATGATAGAAACCACCTTTTAGTAAAGCCGGTAACATCAGATTTACATCTGCATCTTTTTCAACAATAACCGGAGCTGCTCCACCGTGTTCAAGTGCACATCTTGTTCCCGGAGAAAGCTTAGATCTTAAGTACCATCCTATTTTACCCGAGCCAATAAATGAGAGATAGTTTACTCTTTCATCTGTAACTAATTTTTCAGCATCTTTACTTTTACAAATTAGTGATTGACACCAACCTTTTGGTAATCCGGCTTCTTTTAAAATATTAACAAATGCAAGACAAGAAAGTGGAGTTGAACTTGCCGGTTTAATAATAACCGGAGAACCCACCGCAATTGCTGGAATAGTTTGATGCACAATTAAATTTAACGGATGATTGAATGCACTGATGGATGCTACAACTCCGATTGGTTCTCGCATCGTATAGGCTATTCTGTTTACAGATGACTTTGTATGTCCCATTGGAATCTGCTCACCATTTAACTGGCTGATATGTTCAATAGCCAGTTTAACTCCATTGATTGCTCTTTCAACTTCAACCTTAGAATCCATATAAGGTTTGCCACCTTCTTGTGCAGCTATTTTAGTAAGTTCATCAACTCGCTCGTTCATAATTTTCACAACACGTTCTAATATTTCAACACGTTCATAAGTTGGTAGCCATTTTGAACGATCATTAAAAAGCTGATTCGCAATTTTTAATGCCTTCTCAACTTCCTTTTCTCCAACAAGTGGAATCTCTTTAATTAGTCTGTTGTTGTACGGGGATTTTACTTTTAATGTAGGCATGTTATTCACCATTTTTTATAAATTTTAAGTTAAGAAATATTTTAAATATCTTTTTTTCATTTTAAAAATAATTAAATCAATAATAAAAACTGATTTTTAAAATCACTAACTGTAAAGTACTTTCCAATTATAATTCTTTTAGTTAACGATTTTTATTTTTGTTATATTCTTAATAATTACTTTTCTATAGGAATCGGATATGGGATTCATAAACTCTTATTTTAATTGGTTGCAAAAAGGAAATCCAACTGGTGAAGTTGAACGATATCCGGAAATTAATTCTAATGGAGAAACATCCGTTAAAGGTGTTTATATTGTTGGGGATCTAACAGGTATTCCTCTTCTAAAACTTGCTTCAGAAAATGGGAAAAAGATTATTGATTTTTTGCTTTCCGATTTCGAATTTCAAAAAGTTAGAAAGTCAAATTCTGACAAAGATATTTACGACATAATTATTGTTGGTGCCGGACCTGCAGGAGTTGCTGCCGGAATTGAAGCTTATAAAAATAACTTAAAATTCAAAGTGTTGGAATCAACACAATTGTTTAACACAATTGTAAACTTCCCAAAAGGGAAACCTATAATTGCTGCTCCTGATAATTATGAACAAAAGTCGGACTTAATTGTAAATGACGGAACTAAAGAATCTATTTTAATTGAACTTGAAGAACAGATTTCTAAGTTCGAACTTCCCATCGAAAATGGAGTAATGGTTAACCAAATAAAAAAACAAAACAATCGCTTTGAACTAATTACAAAAAATGGCACTTACAAAACCCTCCGAGTAATTTTGGCAATTGGTAAATCCGGTAATGCAAGAATGTTAAAAATTCCCGGAGAAAATTTACCGAAAGTTTATAACCGACTCTTTGACCCGATTGATGCAAAGGGACAAGATGTTTTGGTAGTTGGCGGTGGGGACTCAGCACTTGAGACCGCAATTGCCACAGCTGAATATGCAAACTCGGTTACTCTTTCATATAGGAAACCATCCTTTGCAAGACCCAAAGAAGCAAATTTGGATAAGCTTACCAAACTTGCTTCAGAAAAGAAATTGAATTTGTTGATGGAATCTAATGTAAAAGAAATTAAAGAAGAAAGTGTTATCATTTTAGATAAAGATAAAAAGGAAGTTGAAACTAAGAATTCAATGGTGTTTACATTGATTGGCAAAGAACTTCCGATTTCTTTTTTTAAGAGAAGTGGAATTAAAATGGAAGGTGAATTATCGCAGACTTCCAAACTTCAATTCTTATTGCTGCTACTAATTGCCGGTGTAATTTACTTTGGTAAAAGTAGTGCTGATTTTTACAAACATTTCTTTGGTAAGTTGGATTCATTTGGCGATATTGTTGGTCAACTTTTCACTGGAGATTTTTGGTTTAAATATTTAAGCTTACCGGTTACAATTTTAACAACTCTTTTTTCAGATAAAACAAGAATTTGGAATGTTACTAAGTACATAAACTCCTTTGCTGCTTATATAATTTTTACTGCTGCTGTTAT
>JAUTBQ010160535.1:0-12770 GCA_032361185.1 Lepetodrilus ovalis | reverse complement strand
TTACTGTTAATGTGCCATCTTTGAAACAGCAGTCGCTCACTGTCCTGGTAAAGTGAGCATACCCTTCTACAACTGGACATTATTTGTAACATTTATTGGTTAAACAAAAGACTTGCAAGTAGAAGTTGTTGCAAGTTTTAAAATGTCATATTTTCATAAATTCTGTTATGTGCACTTTAAGTAGTTAATTAAATAAATATATTTTAATCCAGCGAGGAGAAGGTCAATTGTATTCTGGTAACAATTTGTTTCACAGAGTAAGTAGTTTGATGTTTCATGGATTCTATAGTAAACTTAGTGTTGCCCTTCATCCCACTATATATATTATGGAAGTCTCAAGAACTATTAATTCAACACAACTACCATCATTTGATCAGCTGACATCAGTGGTATAGTGATGTTGATTCCTAGTAAATGGTTGCAAGTCAATATCCATATCAGCAGTGTGCACCAGACATCTAAATGTTGCATTCTCATAAGTACCACCAAAGCATCTGATACGTCTGATTTTGATTCGCCTATGCAAGTATATTGGACAACAAGCTACATTTCCCACTACACATGTTCCACTGCTTTTCAATATTTTCATATTTTATTTACTAATGTGTTGGGTTTTTTTTATTTCGCTATATCGCATAATTCTCTAAATATGCCTGCAACTTCCTGTTTCAGGGGAGAGTGTACAACATGGAGGAGGGAGAGTTTGACTCTGAGAAGATTCATGACTGGCTGAGTAGTGCTATTGATGGAGCAATTGAACCTTCTAGTAAGTCCATCAGAATCTTTGTCATGTTTTCCAATACTACTTGATCACTGTAAACCATGTCCATGACACAATCAACTAGGTGGGACATGGAGACATTGTCATTCAGAGAATTTGTTATTAATATACAAACATTGCTGTATTGAACTCGCAAGTCTTGAATGTCAATTATGTCAAAGCACATTCTCGGAATACTTTTCCCTGCGCTACATCACTGTTTACACAGTACCGGTATGTAGTATCATCAAATTTAAGAGATTCTTCATGCAAGACTAAAACTGAGCTTTAAGGCATACTATCATGGCTGGTTGACCTATATAACAGACAAACAAATTTTGTGTTTCAGAACTGTTGTATTCTGTGTTTCAGAGCTTGTATTCATGTTTCAAAACTTTTGTATTTCATGTTTCAGAGGTGTTGTATTTCATGTTTCAGAAGTGTTGTGTTTCATGTTTCAGAACTGCTACCAGCTGGTGACTGGAAGCCCGCAGGGAGAGGCTATGATTTCCTGGCTTTGGAAGACATCGACAAGAAGTACGGTCCGATGGACGTGGTTCTTCCAGAACAAATAGAAATGCTCGAGGAACTTGCAGAAGGCGATAATTCTGCCACTGAAAGAAAAAACAAGGAACAGATCAGTGATGACGAGGCTCTCATTCGACAAGAACTCTTGAATTTGCGAAATTCACGCCTCTATCACCAGGTCCCTGATCGAAAACATAAAGACGGTACCAGGGAGGAGGAAACTGTTGAGATCACAGAAAATAGACATTCAGTACCTGAAACAATAGACACTTCCGACAAACAAACAAAGAAAAACGATCACAAGCATGTAGAGTTGTAACAACAAATTTACGAAAATTATGTTTTGGTCTAAATTATATATTTCCTTTTTGTTTCTGTTTTGATATAATTTATTTTGAAAAGAAAATGGTTTTACATGCATCTATTAATTTAATAATAGCAATATTTAATATATTTAAATGATATAAACATGTTATATGATTTGTTACATCTTCAAATACTGCTACTTTAAACAATATATACAGTGCCCCTTCGATATAACACGGTCCGATAAACAGCAGATTTGGATATAAGGCGGGGTCAGATGTGGATCCCATTTTTATTTTCGCTATTACCCCCATGGGGGTGGGGGTATGTCATGGACCCCAACTTCAGCATTATATCGAGGGGACACTATATGCATATACATATTACATACACACAAACACACACACACACACACACACACACACATATACATACACTCTGTGTGTATGTTTCGAACAGAGCAATATTATTAGTATTGTTGATAGTTATTTTATGATAGATTTTACAACCATATTAATCCTTGATACTATTATGTAGAACAATATTTAATTTTATTCTTCATATGTTACTGTAACATTGTGTGCAGAGATGATCTGGCCACTTTAAAATTAGGTATCCACTAACGACTGTAAATGCACTGAATATTCAAAACATTTTTATTATTGACTAATTTACTAAGTATTATGATTTGACTGATCGTGGGTTGCTTAATTTTTACTGACATAATCAGACACTCATCGTGAGAAACTAGAATGCAGTCTTTCAATCTGCTTCTCTCTATGTTCAGGCACAGCAATTTTCTACAGATCTGCGGAAATCTGACAATTTATTTGCACTGGACCTGGCACAGACTTAATTCCGCTGAAATCACAATTGTCTGTTGACACATCTATATATTCTATTACCATTAGTTATTTGTAGACATAGACTAAACCTTAGCAGTTGTTGAATTTTTCAATATATAGAAATTTATGATGTATGTCTTTATTTTCTTGTTACATGTATGTACCCGTATTAGACATATTATACGCCCAGGCGTATAAAAAAATGCTGTACTGAAAAGTTTATAAGAAAGTACTGCGCTCATTTTTGGCAGAAGATTATGCGAAAAGTACGGGGCAAAAACTTGGATTTTAATTTTTTATTTTATTTATTTTTCAATTAGTTAAAGGGGGTGTGTATCAGAACGGCGCGTATACTACGTCGAATACGGTACATAGTTTAGAGATTATAGGGATCCACGAACAAAACAAAACAGTGCTTAGTAGCAATCACAAAAGGATTTCCTGCTTTCTGCATCCAGCGTATTTTCTCAGACCAAATGAAGATATCAATTCTGGTGTTAATGTTGTTTTTACCATAGCAATAATATTGGGTAGGAATAATAGTCACAAACAATTGTTAATGACATTCCATATGATTTGTTTTTCTGTAAGGGGGTTGTAGCAAAGTGGTAATTCATTGGATGATGGAACTAAAGGTACCGAGTTTGAGCCCAGCATTGGTGTTCGCTATCTGTACAGGTGGCAGTGCAGTTGTCCTCCTTGGTTTGTCGGTACTAATCAGTCCTTGTAGGTTTACTTCAACACTCAGCGCTAGAGGTGTTGCAGGTTTACTTCAACACTCAGTGCTAGAGGTGTTGCAGGTTTACTTCAACACTCAGCGCTAGAGGTGTTGCAGGTTTCATCCTGACAAACTGACAAGCTGTGATATAAGTGAAATAATCTTGAAAATTACTCTTAACCCCAAGCTACCGTAATCATCTTTTATCCTGTCAAACATGGCACCAAATACGAAATCATTCCATTTGCTTTTATTACGATTAATCTCATAATAACATCTGAAACTGACGCATTGACATAGGCTCTTTTGAGCCTAAGACCAACTATCTGATTTTAAATAAATTGGTACTTATAACTGCTTTATTATATTTTTTATTATATATATGTCTCAGATATATTATTTTTGTTTGGATTATTTTAGTCCAAGAAATCCCAAGTATTCAATCTTCCTATAGGAAAACTATTTAGAGAATATTCATTGCTATTTTCTCAAGTACCATGTTTATCTCATCAAGTGGGATAGTCGGTACTTCTCAGTCGTCACAAATGGGTAAAAGATTCCCTCAACAACGTTAATCTCCATCATCACTTGCTAGTGTTCACTGCAGTGCCATGGAGCACACATTTCATAGACATCCTGATAGTGTGTTGTTTAAGACATTTCCATTTTGTAGTTGTTTTTAAACTAAAATACCTATCAGGCGCGTAGCTACGTATTAGCAGATACGCAGACGCTTCCACATCAATTTCCTAAACATTATTGTTTAAACAAAACATAAGCATATAGTGCAGTTACAGTACTGGTGCTTCCACATTAAGATACCCCTAGCTATGCGCCTGCCTATCGTAACCATTCACTAGATACCCATGCTGTATAGTTTATCTGTAGTATTGGTTAGTCTGAATTAAATTTGCGTTGTTGTACATGTATATGGGTGTTGCTGTATCGCAGTTTTTAGTAAGATGTTACCCGTCTCTTCCCATCCACCTTGTTGTGTATATGGGAAATATTTCTGCTGCAACGTAAAACAGTAATTAATTCATTCCACCATAAAACTATCGCCTAATAATCGATAAACTATTTTTTTTTTATATATATTTCTTTCATGCTGAACCAACTAACTCCATAGGAATATGACATTTGTAATGTTAAATTAACCATGTTGCTGCTGGAGACAACTGTAGATGCACTATCAAGCATGGACTGAGATTACTCTAATGTTATATACCTAACAGACATTACTTCTGAGTCTTGAGTTCAAAAGGAATAGGGACTGCAAGTTGACATGACATTCCATTTTCATAGATGCCATTTTCAAACCATGCCGTATCTAATGCTACCGCTCTGATTGGCTGTCAGCAGTAGCCTGTCGCCAAAGCATTACCCAGACGAGATGTTCTATCCCTCTTAGTACTTACGGTACCATACCATTTCATCGCTGAAACTTATTTATGATTGTAAAATCAAATCTGTTTGGTGAATCTCTCGGTATTCATTGTTGTTATTGCGTAGATTTGTTATATTATTTTCCCGAAATGTTTTGAATTTTAATTTTTGAATCTTTTATGTTGTACGTTTACATCATGGTTCTAATGTGTGTTGATGTGTTCAAGTAATCAAAATGTGAAATCCAATATGACACCTAAAGAAGTTTAGTTCAATTCAATCCAATTCTTTATTGCATGTAAAGCCTCTGGTCCATGCATAGACAGTAATACATTAGTAATGTATTTAAATATCATATCAAAGATAATTTTTAATCATAATAATAATGTTGAGTATACAGGGGAAAGGCATTGTTTTAATGTCAGGTTTTAATAAAACTTTAATTAATGACGTTAAAATCATTATTGTCACTATACAATTGGAGCAGAAATAATTTCTTGTTTGTAAACTTTACAAATGTTTTAACATAATATTTAATAGTTATCTTATTATTGCTGAAATACACAGGTCACTGTTCAATCTTACATAAACTTATCTTATTTTCAATTCAAATGTAATACATTACAAAATATATATCAAAGTACTTCCCATTTGCCATATTATGTTTGCATCATATTAAAGAAGTGAAATTTGTGTGAAGCATCAATGAAGTCAAATGCAAATGCATTGGTCAGTTTCAGTATTCGTATAACCTTATTGCTATTTTTAGAAATATTTACTGAAAATCATATCCATTGTGACTTCCTAATCTATTTTTTACGAGGTTAAATAGACAGTAGATTATAGACTTTCTTACCTATAGTTTGGCATGAAATGCATTGACACCCCTATTTTGTATATTATCTCAGTAAATACTTCATGGAATGAAAAACGAAAAAAAACGTCAATTTCTTATTTTATTTGCCCTAACAAAAATACAAAAATAAAATAAAATATTGCACCAGTAATAAAAAACCTGTTTATATATATTTTGAGTAAGTATTATTTTATGCGGAGGGGCAACATTTGAAACAAGGAATGGGCACAAAGGTCCACTTTGCAGTGCTGATCTTCACATACCCGCACGTGCAAATTCAGCCTATTTGCCTGTTCTTTCTTTCAAACGTCGCCCCTCTGCATAAAATAATACTTACTCAAAATATTTGGTGATCATTATATAAACAGATTGTTTTACTACTTGTGCAATATTTAATTTATTTATTTTTATTTTGGTTAGGGCAAGTGAAATAAGAAAATGAAGTGGTTTTTTTCATTCCATGAAGCATTTACCAAGATAATCTACGAAATAGGGTTGTCAATGCATTTCATGCCAAACTTTAATCCAAGTGAACATTAATCCGGGAAAAATAGATTAGTTAATTATATATATTATAGACTATTCTTAGTGTATTATTTGTTTGGTACAGTATATATATATATATGTGTGTTTGTTTGATATCCAGAGTGTTGAGAATATATTGTAAAGTCTACTTTTAAATCTGTTTGTTATATAGATATTGTTATTCCATTTCTTGTTGTGTGTATGTGTTAACGCTGGGATTGGGTGACTTTTGCTCTCCTATGTCTATGTATATCAGGCTTTCTGTTAGCTAGAGTCAATCCCAATGGGGCAGTTTCACAAAGTGATTGTAGAACTCAAATCATCAAAGTGAGTTAGAATACTTAGAACGTTTTATTATATTTTATGTTGTGCAAACAAAAATAATGTTGTTAAAGCAATATTAACTATTAAAACAGCACGGTTTTTTTTCCAACTGCAATGATTTCACCTGGAAATACTTCCATTTTGTATAATTATGATTCAAATATCTATATAGGGGCATATTTTACAATGTTCCAGTATTTATTATTATCTTCTTACACTCCATCCAGCTTACCACAACCAGAAATTGTTTTAAAATTTTGTAAAGCAGTTATTCATAAATAATAGCTTTTGTATTGTAGAGTTTTTTTATTATTTATATGCAAGATTTTACAAGCTACCGTATTTCTCCTAATAATTCAAACTCTCTGATGTTTAAAGAACCTAAAGTAATGCCAAAAGAAAAAACTGTCCAAACTAAAAATACAGATTGTCAGATATAGCCAATTTTTTTTAAACAGTATTTTTCTAATTACTACCACATGAACAATATATTCTTTTGAGAAGAGAAAAAAATGAAGAGGGTATTCATTAATGTTCAGACTATTTGAATTATTAGGTTTTAATTATTAGGAGAAATAAGGTACTACCTGTCAAAGATTCCTTTATTCTTTCATAACTTTAGAAACTGTTTATACATTCTATATCAATTACACCTGCAACATTTATTCCAGTTAAAATTGTCTCGTATGCAAATGTTCTTCGCTGTATGTCTGTGATCTGTAGTCTGTTAGTGATTGTGATATGACATGATCCAATGGTGTTGGCTTCCATTCTCACTGTATGTGAAAATAGATGTAATAAAAGTCTTTCCATAACTGCAAGATTTTGTCTGAAGCTTTCAATAAAAGTGACTCGGGCACCAAATTCATCTTGTACATGTACAAACCTAAAGCACTAAGGATCTTACACCACATTACAGTACAGTGATTTATGTCCTTTCAAATGATCTGATATCGATAAGTCAGCTCATTTTCCATGAAGTCGGTTTGTTTATTTACATAGACTTCTAGGCGCGCAGGAGCATGTTTCTCAACTGACCAATCACAGCGCACTCTTCTGTCCATGTGACTAACATCGAGGGGAATCCACATGAATAGACATAATTTTGTAAACAATCATTGTTTATCACCCAATAGTGGCTCTATATGCTGTAGACAAAATGGCTATCTCCTAAAATATAAGATATAAAATTAAATGTTTCTGATTGGTGAATTCAGTAAGGTCACTTCAAAGGTCAACTGCTGACGAACAGTTTACTATTGTGATGTTGTCACCATCATAACAATGCTATGACATCACAGTGCAATTGTAACATTTAGGATATTTCTAGCAATTTGATTGGTCGAGAACAAAACCTTATGTTGAAATATCATTAGATGACAGTCCGTTGTCATTAGATACCGGAGCCACATCACGGTGTAGTGATACTAATCGTTACTGATTCTACTACATGGCCACTTCAAGTGAGCTTCCACCTCGGAGAAATAGATCCTGAAATTGTGGGATTTATCATGAGTAACGAGGACAAGTTGAATAAATATAATAGTTACAGTGAAAGTTGTTATAACGCAGGAATGTGTAGATGCCACAGCAACAACTTGTGACATTTCCATCAATATTATTGTGATGCAAACCGATTTAATCTCAAATTCATAAGCCTACTAAATGGAATACAAGTTAGGCATTGAAATTACTAAAATGTAAGAGTCCGCATCTTTTCAACTTGTAAATAAAGAAGCTACATGTATTACCTCATATAATCTATTCCTCCAATGCTCCATCATCCATGCACTAGATGCTTGAACGTGACTGAGGTAGGAAGTGTTCCCTCTCAGTTTCCAGAGTTTATGGTGGCTGTGTTTTCTTCCAAGGTATTGCCTAGACATGTTCAGTCTGTCATCCTGTAGCTTTCCAAACGAAGATGTGATTGTCTAGAAATGCACACTGTTCGATTCAAAAATGCACATTTTTAATATATCTTGACGTTTCTGTAAATGAATATACCAAAATCATCGTAAGACATGAGATTTCAAACGCAGATGACGTAACACATTTCGACTTTTTCAAGGCACCCATTTGAATCTTGTGCATAGGGATTTTTCACCTCCATCATTCGTGCTAACAAGACAGAGTTCCTCCATAAAGTGAACTTTAGTTGTTGAATGTACAGTGTCCCCTCGATATAACACTGAAGTTGGGGTCCATGACATATACCCCCCCACCCCCACCTCCGCTTTATTGTACCCACCTTATACGATATGGCAGGGAAATAACGAAACTATCCGAATCCGCTGTGTATTGGACCGTGTTATATCAAGGGGTCACTGTATTACAATGGAGATAGATATATAGTGTTTAGAAATTTGTGGGATGTTATTGAAATTTGACATAGGCAAATTTTCGATTTGAACCTCCTCGCAATTAAGCGGGTCAGGTTCAAATGAAATTTGCCCATGTCGATTTTCAATAACATCCTGCAAATTTCAAATCACCATATATCTATTTCCTAAATGCACATCGGCTTATTCATTGACTTTCCAGTAAAAACTTTTCAAAGTGTTATTTTTCTAAGAATGACATTGGGTGAAATAGAATCTCACTCGTGTGTTTTGTTATAGTTATTGCGATTTATTCCTAAGCTTTGAATTCATGAGCATATAGGAATACAACCACTGGGACTGCAAATGAGATTTACAACTTTTGTGGTTTTAGAGCATAGAAACAAACACTAATATCACGCTGATTGGCCTAGATAATGGCCAAACGAATTTAGTTTGATTTGTACACAAACTATTTTAATTAACGATGATAATTCTAAAACATGTCATAAATGCTTCTTATTAACTATTTTAGTCATATTTAATTACTATTTATACAAGCAATATGAAACAAACGCAATAAAATGATGACGGAGAGAACTTGACAGCTGTATATTATGATCCTTCACCACGTGCGAATCTATATATAGATCTGTCAAGTCACGTGGAAACAAGATGGCGACGTACAGGTAAACTTGGCTCGAGTGGAAGTACAAACATCGTGTTGGACATGGGATTAAAGCTAAGACTCGCCACGATGAAGGAGATACTGATAGCATCATGACTTCAGTGAAGGTGGCCGTAAGAGTGCGCCCGGTTAACCAACGGTAAGCGAGATGGACTGGTTGCAACGGTGGACGTAAATAAATTTGACGACCAAAATAACAGTCATCACAACAAAATCTTACTTCCCAGTTCTCGTGGGTATTTAAGCGTATCATAATTTCCTCTTATCAAAACAGCATCCGAAAATTAACTAATGGATAACTAGATGTCAAAGAAAGATTTTTAATTGTGTTACGTTACTTGCAGTAAGTGTAATTTTGTAAAGTTGGTCAAATGTTCCTCTTCGAAAAGTGGTTGTAAGTAGTTTTCATGTGTTGACGTTTGACAGATCTGATAGCACAATCACTTCCTTGTACATTTGGTGTCAACATTCATCATATTATTTTTAAATGTGCATGACACTCATCTCTAGAGTAGTCACCGATATTAAATATGTTATCTAAATATTTTAGTTGTTGGGCTAATTTTAACTTGCATTTAACTTTTATATTAGAGGGTGTGGCAAATGTTATAGACTAAATGTGAGCTGTATTTGCAAGAATCCCCACACTTTCAGACATCAAATTCACACAAAACCATAAAATAATCAAAATATGTAAATGATTTCCCCTGTTGATCAATATGTTAGTACTTTGCACACTGTTGAATATTGAAGTATGATTTCTCATGAATATTGCAGGGTTCGCAATATTAACACTACTTTCGCCCGGGACATTTCTCCTGCTAAGGTATCCTAATGGCGAGTAGAAATTCATAACATTTTCAAAACAGTTTTTAAATTTAGTTTCTATCCCTGGTTTGCATACTGTTAATAAAAATAATAACATTATATGAAATGGACAGCAAAGTAAACATAAACATAAGCAAACGTAGAAAGGAGAAAAGTGACCATGTTAGATACTCTATGACTTGATGAACGTGACATATGATAAACATCACTTTGCATTCTGATTCAATATTGTAATGATATCAAGTTATCTCTCATACTATCATAGGTATAAAAACAAAAACAAACAGGATTTATTGATGGAATATGATTTTATTGAACATTTCATCAAAGTGTTCATCGTGTGAAATAATACATTTAAAAAAAATAATGATACAAATTATTTTTGTCCCTTTATGAGGAAAAACAATACATGTACTGTATTTTGGACCATTCTTTACAACTCTACCTAATGAACATGTGCTGCTTGTTTTTATTGTTTATGAAATTTTAATCACCGCACCAAATTAAAGGATACACCTGATTAGTTTATCTAATTTCTAAATATGTTTATACCATCATGCATATACACTACACATCGCTGTAATGTCACCAAGGAAATTCATATGACACGCCACAGCTGTTAAACCAATCAATACCACTACATCATAGACAGAACTAACATAGTAGCACCTGCTCACTGTAAACATACACAGTTTTAGTTTTGATGCGATTTGTCACCTAATTTCATTGAACTCATCAAAGTCTATGTGACATGACACATATTATTATTATATGTTACATTGTAAAATGAATGGTAAAATAATGCCATATTTTTAGGAAAATATTGAATTTATGCAGGAAAGTGAAAATGGGATCCACGCATCAAGCCATGGTTTATCCGATCTGTGCTGCATTGAAGGGCGTGGGCATTATATCGAGGGAACACTGTATATCTACTATGTAGTACGATTGTAATCGTTTAATAAGCTTTGTGAGCTATGTAGTATATATGTGTAGGATAATAACCGACTCAGAGGTTTTGATCAGGAAAGGAAAACCAGTCTTACCTTGGACATTCCCCCGATTAGGCTCAAGGTAAAACCAGTTTTTCAGTTTTACCTCGGACCATACCCGGGTCGCATACATCAGTGAGCAATCCGGGAAACAAATAACAAATACATTTTAGACATCTATTAAATCTGCACAAACAAACATATTTTTATCTCAAACAAGTTATTCTTGATGGTTAAAGTGTCAGTTTAACATGTTTAGCCAAGATGTTAACATGTGTATTGACCCGATTGACCGGTCTTTATCTGCAATGACACTGTGAACTCGCACCTCTCATGTACTATTGTGAGTTATACCATGTATACAGCAGTGGGGGTCAGTTCATTATCTGTTGTTGACACACACATGCATGTACATACTGACCACATCAATCACAGGGATTATTATTATCTCCCTTTGGTGTCTGGCCAGGGGGCGATGACCTCACGCATGACATGGGTCATCACGACATTGCTAGTGTTTACAGTTGAAAAACATGACAAACTGGTCACGTCGTGGATGTAAGTGTTAGTGTCACTTATGTAATCACAGTAATATTATGCTCCAGTCGTTTGTGCACTCTAGTTCATCCGATGGAGTGTTACTTTCTGTCTACATGGTCTACAGGCAAACGCAGATTTCCTATAAAGAAATAACTATTCATCAAAATAATACTATGTAAAGGAATTTATTTGAAAACATAAAAATAGGAACTGAACAGATCAAAATATATTCAGAGATTTATAGAGAAAAATAATTTTATTTTTTTGCATTCAAACATACACACACATTTCTATCAGCATATTCAAACATTTGAATACACTATGTACGAGTATATTATTTTTATTCAATTTAAATATTGCCATGGTTACTGTTAGTGAAAACTATGCATGAAATATTCCTGCAGTGATACAAAACATTAAAGGCATACAATCATGATTAATTCATGCCCGTTATCAGCTTATGGACTAGGTTAAGCTATAACTGCTAAGTGCATTCACTTGAGTCGATTTGACATTAAAGAAAATCAGGTTTGTACTTCCAAAAACCTTTTCACCACTGTATTACATAAAATATATATACATACAGTACAGTATCCCCTCGATAAACGCTGAAGTTATTCACCCGCGTTATAGTACCCGCCTTGTACGATATTACAGGGAAATAACAAAATAAAAAATGGGATCCACATCTGACCCCACATTATATCCAAATCTGCGGTGCATTGGACCCTGTTATATCGAGGGGGCACTGTAATTTGATATACCATGAAATATGTCAACAAACCATGATTGTATGTTTTACAATTGCCTTTAAAGTCAATATTTTGAATCCTGCCAACTTGTCCAATATTCAACTTATATGCAGTGTTCAAAATTACCTCTGGATCACTGGCCAGGGCCATTTCTCCCAATGCTAAAGCTATCCTAAGGGCTAGTAAAAATTTGTTATTTGTATCATTATTTGGGCCAGTAAGTTTTAAGGTATGTTTCTATCACTGCTTTTATTGCAGCTATTTTCAATCTATTGCATCTTATTTCAATGCAACATTCAGCACTACGGATGTTACGGGTTTCCTCCTGCCCTAAACTGACAAGTTGTGATGTTAATGAAAGATTATAGAAAGTGACTATAAACCCCATTACAAAAAAAAATAAA
>JAUTBQ010160524.1:0-12771 GCA_032361185.1 Lepetodrilus ovalis | reverse complement strand
CCGAGCTACATTTTCCAGCGTTACAAGGTTACAATGCACATGGCAATGTCTCACGCGTACCCATTCTCTCCTGAGGGTGACACCAAACATTTTTCAGCCTGTGTCTCAGTGTGGGCCAGGGTATGATCCTTTCGCGAAACTCTCTTATCTAGTACGAGACTGCAGGTAGCGATCTCTTAGCAGTGTATTAGCTATCGGCAAAGAGAGCGCTACCAGTCTCTCAGTAGATAAGAGAGTTTCGTGAAAGGATACCCAGGAGTCATACATACTCTCATGATCTCGGTTACCCATCTACGCACCAGCAGGACAAGATTGTACCTTAAGTACGGTCTCCGTACAATCTACAGAACAGAACAGGGTATCCGTTCACGAAGCTCTCTTATTCACTAAGCGCTCTCTTTGCAATGCATTAGCTATCGGTATGAGAGCGCTATGGTCTCTTAGTTAATTAGAGAGGTTCCTGAAAGGATACACTGAACCTATATTTACATTCAGGTGTGCCATAAGATGTACAAATATAATAATGAAATTGAACATGTTAATTGCGGACAGGGATTAGCTAGGAAGTGCTCCGTTTCATAGAGAATACACTGAGAATTGTTAATACACCTAGATCCTGCATCGAAAAAGAGAACGTAAGTAAAGGATGGATAGTCTAGAACGGTATTACGATGGAATATACTTATTTTCTTTCATATGAAAAATGTGGACATTTAAACACGTAATGGTAGGCTACGAATCGCCCTTGTGTGGATAATAAAGATTGTCTATCTATCTATCTAATAAGGGACGTTTGTTTAGTAAAAGCGTTCAGCAAAAATGATGGTTATAACGGAATATATAATATCCCCGAAAAATATGTTTAATCTAGCATGTACTGAGTGTAATTCTATGGGCTATCACAGCGAGAAGTATGTCAGGTGGTGCGCAATTATCGTAATAATGACTCTGCACATGTGTGACCATGCGCATAAAATAATGTGAACATGGGTCAATATTCAACGTGGGTCACTTTTCAATACGTGGGTCACTTTTCAATACGTAGTAGTGGTAATTTCACCCGTTGAAAAACGTCCACCCAGCCGTTGAATACTAACCCTGGGTCAATATTCAACGGCAACCAGCCGTTGAATACTAACCCTGGGTTAGTATTCAACGTGGGTTAGTTTTCAATCTTACACAGGCAAACATGTTATGCGAGAATCTACAAAATGTTGTTAGTAACATTAACTATACAAAGCATATCGTAGCTTCATATGTCAATATTAATAAAACTACGCATATTGTAACGATGTAAACCGTTATGTGATATGTTAGTCTACTGACAGTAGAAAAACAACAACTTACGATGTTACGATAACATGCGCTTTCTTGGCTGTCTTGCTTGTTCGCATAATTATTATATTCTCTAGAGAAGAATACGGACATTCAACGTTGGATAATGTCTTGTTTTTATGCAACAATAATTAGGCAGCTCTGATATGCATATTTTCTAAAAATCATATTTAAAATCCGTAGTTCTAACACTGTTTGTATCCATGTTGGCGAGATTTACGCGGTTCCGGTAAGGGGAGATAACTCTATCGAACATTTTTCGGAAAGTCCAATAGCTACACGTTGAGAGTGTATGTATCAGGACACAATAAGCTCTTGCTACAAACCGAGACTGGATGTCTCTTGACACACAATACACTATAAGCTACACGTTGAGAGTGTATGTATCAGACACAATAAGCTATCGATGTCAGGAGGTAAGACTGTACTGCCAGTATATATCTGATACAATGGTTAATAACTACATGATGAGATTGCGTGTTTATATATTTTCAGTTGGAGAGGAACGTCCTGATAGTGTATTTCACGGGCTACGCCTTGTCCATCTTGCTGTGTGTGCTTGGTATCATCATATTTAACATGTTCAGGTGAGACTTTTTATTTGTACATTTTCCGTTACTTTTATAGGATTTCTACGATATCGCGACGATGTGTTAAATAGTGAGAAGCAAACCCTGAAAACTACTAAAATTTTGAAGTATTTGCTCTTGCAATGCAATGTGTTGTGGAGAAATATCATTACAATCAAAACAGACACTATCAATGATTATTTAAAGAACTGTTCACCTAATAACAAATAACACCACCAACAACAACAAAGCAAACAAAAGCACAAAAAAACAACAACAACAAAAACAAAAACAAGTATAAACAATACAAATCCAAACAAAATTAAACATTAATGAAGAATTAGCATAACAAAGTTATAGGCTAAAAAACAACAGTTGTGATTGCACATTGCACATGAAATACAGATGGTACTTCCAGCACCAGAAGAGATCTTGTAACATAATATTTAATTGCAGTAACATTTATCAAAGCTTTATTGCTGAGTGATCTCGTTATCCAGACACCTAATTATTAAACTTAGGTGTGAGTGAGTGGTTATAGAGTATAACATCGCTGCGGGAATCTTTCACCCATTTGCGACGAATTACATTTAATAGCAATACCTATTCTGTTCATAAACACGAGTGCTAATAATATACAAAAGCACTCGTATAACTACCACAGGCACGCTGGTCGCAATACCCAGTTGTTTTGTTGCTGACCATGTCCAGTATTGTACACATTGTGTCCTGTGTCTGGGAAATAACACGTTACGAAATGTCAGCGTATATTTAACAAATTACATTTCGCGCACTTTCGGCAATTCGCGCGTGTTTATAAGAAATACTTGTCCTAATCACCAATGGTAACATTCAAATGTGAGAGGTTGCTGTGAATAACTAGGCTAAAAGATAAGTGTGTATAATGATTGTATTTTATTAGTTGCAGTATCTCTCCAGCCCTTGAAACGTTGATGCACTGTGCACTGTGTGCAGTGTACTTGAACACGAGGTCATATAATATATTCTTACGCCCAGTCGTTTGAATCAATCTCGTCTGAATTAAGGACTACCTCTATTTAATTAAAATCACAGATAAACGGATGCATGTGTTTATGTATATATCATTCAAAGTTGAGAAAAAAAACGTATCTAAATAATAAATACATACAGTAAATGTTGATAAGCTGCGAGACGGGAAGATGCGCATCCATGAAAGGAAACTGGTATAACAGTCCTAGAAATATTGGCTCCCACTGGAGTTAACGTCACTAGGACAACGCTGCTATTCTGCTACTGATTGGCTACGAATTAGGAATGTTTTCATGGTATGGGTTTATTTTATGCAGAACAGTAAATGTTGTTTAAAAAAATAACAATGCTATTTGTTATAATAAACTCGTACATGTAATTTTAATTAAATGATTTAGTTTCATATTAGGTGATAGATACAGAGAATACAAAGCGTTGGAAGTTTGTTAATTTATCAACTTGTAGGAAATCTGCTGTAAGAATGAAGCATCGTAGTTGTTCACTGAAGTATGAACGATTCATTGCCATGATTCATCGCAGAGATCGACAATGGTTTAAGTACCTAGTAATGCAGAGCGTTGACTGCTACTGGCTTCCCTCCCCTTTATTCCAGACAGTTGAAGTGTACCCGAGTGAAGCTTCACCAGCACTTGTTCATATCTTACATCCTGACTGGCGTTCTCTGGATCATCACTTACACCACAGTGTCCATGAAGAGAAATGTCCTCGACGAAAACCCGGTATGTCAACTTCTTCCTCAACTCTCTCCCTGATGGTTTATGCAACAGCTCTTTAGGGCATCTCCGGTTACCTGCAGCAGGGAGAGGGTTATAATTGCAGCCAATGTGCATGTCCATTTTCATTGCTGGTGGCATAATACATTCGGCCTCGCGTTTCTATAAGTGCAACTCAATCATACAGACGTATTTTAATGTGATCATAGCACGCTTATTAAATGTAATAGAAACTAATTTCTCGAAATGGGGCATGCATTTCACGAAAGAGTCGTATTGTTGTAGTCCTAAATGTCATGAAGTAAGCAATGCTTCTATTATAGCATGACACATATGGTCATATCGGTAGGGTCATTGGAAAATCGTGAAACCTAACATGGAGTGCATTGATTCTGCGATACTCATGAAATATGCATCAAATTTGTGTCAAAATTCACTTTAATTACATATCTGCATATGTCAGGTGTAGTGATACCATTCGTAATAGTACAATTGATAGCACTATAATACCTCCACTACTAACCTATTTTTCTGTGTTCAATGTTATCAAATGTGAGACATACATGCAGTCCTTTGTAGTTTAACGACATCTCATTAAAACCCTCTTTCAAGTTTAAGACGCATAGCACCTCAAAGAGAGAGATAGCACCTCTGATGTGCCCATCATACTGGCTATTACGACTAATAAGTTGTAGAATCTCCCTTGCTTATAGCTATGCTCTATTCTGCCTATAAAATTCATCGGCATTACACATCACCCACACTGGTTGACCCATATATGTACTTTCACGAAGCTGCTCTTATCGGTGTTACACAGATGGAGAGCTATATATATTGGTATGATGCTGCCCTATATAACAGTAACCGAACGGTGTGTATGTCCCGAATGACATGTTCATAGTGCTAGCTCAAACATGTATCACATTGTCACTAATATATGTCACGATACTGCATCGATGCATTCACACGGGTAGTCATATTATTACCAGACATTCGCAAGGCTACATCCACATTCATACTCTCAGATGTAAGCTATGTTTGAGTAAAAACGCTGTTCGTTATTTTCTATTCAATCTATTTGGATATTGTATTCTTCTTTACTTGTACGGAAGGCCTCAGCCACACGTGCATCCAGCGCCGCCATGTATGTGATAGTGTGTCATTATATGACATCCTCACCAACGTCCTGTGTCCGTTACATTTCCCAACAGAAGGTGCGCATTTCCCAAGAATAGCGACCCAATTGGAGGACAAGAGTGTAGAAACTGATAGTAGACCTCACTTGTAGATAATTGCATTAGTTATATGACATGCTGGGCTATTCTAGTTGGGCGATCTATTAAAGACCTGTAAATCGTTCCTTCAGACTGAGGCACGTTTATCACGTCTAGAGTAAATGGAAATACTTCCACGAGCAGGCAATCTGCAATCACTTCATTGTCTAAATTCTGATAAAGTTAAAACAAAAACTAAATATGAATAATTCATTCTTGCTTTCTCGTTGTTTTCCCACTGCGAATTCCATTATGCGAAAATGAAACGATGCACCATGTAACATGGTGTTTCCATACATATTCATATGATATATAGAGGAGACCGTTTTACAAGAGACACCATGACAGCCAATATCGCCAGGAAGGAAACGATACATGTGATGCCTCGCAACAGCTCTACAAACCATCATCAATCAACAGAACAGTTTCCTCTCTGTAGTGGACATGCAGTCTTGTGCTTTAAAAAAACGGAGTTACTCCCACATTAGTAGTCTGCGTATCTGTCGGAAACTTCCAAATGCATATGGAAAATGAAGATGACTTACAATCGTGTCACATCAAGCATATACTCCTCTCACATCCCTACAGCTAGTCATATACTCCTCTCACATGGTGCATGTAGATTTGTGAATGTCATCTTTCACCATCACATAATAAGGACGTACAGTACAACATAATTTGACGATTGCAGTGCATCACATGTCGATATATATTATGGCACAAGATAAATTCATGTCATTTGTTTTATCATGAATTACTCATACAATGATACAAATTGCACGCTGAGCAAATATTGAGTAGTATATTTCCTGAACAACAATGACATATGGATTTGTCATCCAACATCACGCATTTTGATTATATCACCAGCCATGTTTTACATCAGTATCGGTCTTAGCTTGCTACAACATTGGCGTCTACCTTACTCACGTGTTGGCACATTTCTTCGCCATTTAACTCGCTCATATATCAGAACTATCAAACATTCAAATCATTGGCGCTGATAGCATGACGGTATATTGGTTACTTATCATGTTGCAGACGTGTTGTCTCTTTTAAGCTTCTAACACTCGTTCTTCCAAAAGACAACCTTCATTATAAGAAATTAATGTTCGCACCTCATGGAATTTGGTCTCGTGACCCATTATCTTCATGGCACAATGAATGCTAATGATTCATCATTCAGTCCTTAATTGGAAGTGTTCTATTATTTTATTGGCGCTCTCACTCTGCTGTCACATTAGCCAAGACGACGCTCCAGACTAGTAGAATATGCATAATTCATGTAGGTTGTGAGAGTTTGTAAGAGGTCATCTCTTAAATGCATTTTCACGATTGTTTGATAGTGATACTATAGATCCGATCTATGTTTCATTTTAAGGTGGAATTAATTGCGCTTTAAGGGAGATAATTCCCTCAGTTCAAAACATGGTTTCTTTGAACGGAAGTAAAGTATACATTTATTGGTTTTGGTGGAAGTCGTATCATGATTGGTGTGGCATTTGGTATTTTCACAAGAACCTTCTCAAAGGACCGTACTTAGTTATAAATATGTTTATAATCAGCAGAGCCTTATAATCATCATGAATTTAGTTTAGGTTGAAGTAATCAAGAGAAACGCAAATTCTAAAAGATGTAATATAATTGAAAAACAGATCTATAACCGATATTGGAGTTTTTCTTTTCATCAATAACACAAAAATGTCGTGTCAATGATGATACAGTGCAGGTTGCGGAGATTAAACGACTACATTGCTTTCAAGGAATGGCTATTAGATATCTATTTGTTTTCTCTTTCCGCACGCAACCAGCAATCAACAGCCATGCTGCTATTGAACAATGGGCAAGGACGTGGCAATAGATTCAACGTATCACTGTGTCACGGTTGTCTCGGAGTACGGTGATAAGCAGTCAGAAAACACGCAATGGTGGCAAAGCTATATAATAGGGTAGTCGTACATCTAATGGCAACAGATACAAAAACATGCATGCTCGGAATAATTCTGCAATATGTCTATATTTTTTTTTTATTTTTTTTTTTATAGATTGTATTTCATGCATACACTTTGTTGTTTGACTATTCGTTATATGATGACAACAATACGTTACTACGTTACCATCATCATGATTAAAACACATCGCGGATGGAACACAATAGTATTCTAGTATTGTCGCAGTTATCATTCTTTATCCATTATTAGAAACCGGTGCATGCATCTTTACTGCAACAACAAGCGCATTGGGTGTTGTAGGTTTCCTAAAACCGTAACATGACAAGCCGTGATAGGACGAAATAACAAATTGACTCCTAACACCAATTCAAGTAACATGAAAAAATATATATAGATAATCCTATCCTTGTGAGGTTACAAATATATATTGAATAAGTACATGACGAGAGGTGTACTATCCTGGGTATCCTTTCACGAATCTCTCTTATCTATACTAAGAGACTGGTAGCGCTCTCTTAGCAGTGTATTAGCTATCGGCAAAGCGAGCGCTACCACTCTCTTAGAGAGCTTCGTGAAAGGATACCCTGTATCTGCGCATAGTGTCAGTAAGTGCAGAGAACTGGGTGATTAAACCATACTGCAGAAAATTGGAAGTTAATTAATAATTTAAAAAACACACCTCTAAAGCAATACCAAACTTGATCTAATAATTATAATCTATTCACCATTTTCTTCTGATCATTCTTTAAAATTGGTTTCAAATTTTAAATTACATTTTCATTAGTTTACTTCTTGTGTGTGTTTATTTTCATGAAATTAGAACTAACGTCTTCTATCTGCCCATTAGCGGGAACAAATCGTAATAAACTCCGGAATACCGTTATGGGGTCAATAATCTACTTCATCAATATGTTACTGGAAACTGATCGTTCATTTTATGAAGTTATAAACCACGGACTTCATTAATAGACGACACGTTTAGCCATTCGTTAGATTGTTAATAATAACATACACTAGCCAAGCAACTCTAGATTGTTCAATTAGCCATACTGTCATCATCTAGAGATGTGAAACCATGTTGCAAAATCGACACTTATTTGAACATTAACCTATTTATTGAGATATTGAAGTATTGAGATATAGTGCGTCGGACTAAAAACACGAAAGTTCGAGTTCCATTCTCGTAAAAACAAAAACAACTCCAAAGTGGCGAATTGCGGACAAACTTATGAAGCAATCTCTGTACCACGGTGTTATCAGTGTTGATTTACCACGAGCAACTATGACAAGTGGATCTCATCTCAGGGGTTGGAGGTCTCTTACAACTGCCTTACCGCTTTAGAATATCATAGAAAACTTTGGAAAACATAAAAATAATGTAACTTTAAAATAATCATACCGTTATCAAGTTAAAATGATGAATGCTGACACACTGATAGTGATAATATTGCCGACTGCTGTGTGAATCATTGATAACATTCACGTATTGTGGTTACAACAGTAAGTCATTCATACCTCGTCTGACGTAGGTCGAGATACTCTGCCTCCATAGTACAGCTGAAGCCTGACGCAGATATGACGGTCAGAGTTTCTCGGCCTACGTTTGACGAGACCGCGTAATACCTAAAGGCGTTTACAAAAATGGTAGTACCCCTGCTTGGCGCTCAGCATAAAGGGAAGTTTACATCAACGGGTGGTCCATCAGAGTCACCTTACCCTGTCTGAGTGGGATATTCTTGTTAACTGCGACATGAATATACCATAGTGAGCTAGCACTCCTAAACACGACTGGTGGAAATCCAGCCTAGCAAAAGCAGACAATAACATTCACCGCTCTCCATCTCCATGCTGTGAGATAAATGCGGCCCAAAGAGGGACCAGTCTGCCGAAATCAGTTATGCTGGAAGGCGACTGTCAAAGCATTTAACTAAACGCACACAGTCGGCTGGGAAATAGGTGTCTAAAGAAGTATATTTATGCTTTGACATTATAAACTTATTGAATAGAGGTATATGCGTGCAGGAACCAGCATCATATTTATTGCGTGCTGTATACAATGTACACTCAATAGTAATTAATACTCACGCATTTAAAAATGAGCTAGCAATGTGACCAGATGTTTTCAATAATTCATGAAATGCTATTGAAAACGATAATATTCCCATATCACGACATTGAACCGTTTGTAATTATTTATGATTATAATATGACGTTAACGCATTACCTTGCAAACAACGGAAGCCATGCAACGGGACAAAGACCGACAACAATATCAACGCTCGAATAAATCTTTTACAATCTGAAACCAATGGAAATGGAAATGTCTGTTTAGTCTGTAATTTTGTTAAGTTAAAATAGATCTATGAGATCACATTCAAACATACAGAACATGTAAATCTAGAATAGATTCACCCATTTCTAATGTAATGCTTAGACTTCATTTACTGCTGAATAATGATTCTCCTTTCTTTTTCCATTTTTTTTTGTAATCCATCATTCGTAGTAGTATTAACATCGTATATGATACAACGTATTTCTAGTCCAATTTTAGTTTCAAATATGTATAAAATGAATCTGTTCTTGCAATTCCATGTACACGAGATACTATTTGTTCTGACCCGGAAGATCTACATACCATCTTGAGTTTCATTGGAGTAAAACCTCAACACCCGCTATTACAGAGTGCCATGTCTTCGGTAGATAGTGCTTGTGAAATACACGGATGATTAGGAGTCGTAGAGGAATCTAGCAATGTCTTTATATCTTAGTGTATTGTTTGTACTCGAAATAAATAATATAATCTTCAAGTTCAATGTTGATAGTCTGTTGCTGTTGCTGTTTATTCGTCCTTATAGCTGATATATCGGATGGCGATAATGTTATATTAGTCATCAGTCCTTTTACTTATTATCTTCCCTTATATCTTTAAAGGCATACTATCACGGCCGGTTGACCTATATATAAGCACAAACGAATTTATATTTGAGACCATTTACGCTTGATTTGTCCACTTATTCTCTCGATACACTCCATAGTTTAATAAATTTAATATTTTATATGAATTAAGGCTACGGACTAATCATTATTTTGTCTTTGATGCATAACCCCATATGTGAAGCAAACAGGGGTGACGACATTCTTTCGTTATACCACTTTAGAGTTATGTCCCCTTGAGTTAATATTCATGAAGCAAAAATAACTAAGTCCAAAACGGTTTGTTGAAATTGAATTTTGCCTACCCATGTTACCGTACAGCGGTAGAAAGGTTTTTGGAAGTACAAACATGAGCATATATATGTCAAGTGAATGTACTTTCCAAAACCAACCATAAATATCTGTGATATTATGCCTTTAATGTCGACAAATGCCATTATTTAATTTTTATAATCAATCAATTCTTTATTGCATGTAAGGCCACTGGCCCATATACAGTAATACATTTAATTTTTTATAAAAGAGTAACATAATTACTGTGCATTTCAGTAATTATTTATTACATGTATCTACTATCACACATAGATCTATTAGAATAATTCCCGTAAACTATTGCTTAATCGAACATGACCAAAACATGGACCCAATTTACACGCCTATTAGAACATAACCATGTAGGCGACTGAACAAACGGTTACGTCAACACGAGTCTAGTATAGGCCTACACCTGGGCACCTACACTGTACGCCTATTATATCGGGCATTCCGTAACCTATAATCACCTTTTCGTCTACATCCGGGCCCTGTCCCCATTCGACCTAGACGTCTTCCCTACGCACTCACTTACTCCGTCAATCACTCGGCCGTAATCACTACTCAGACATCCTGTCACCAAGTCTCTGGTTAAATGGAGGTCCATCAGCTGTTGGTCGCTTCTTCCAGTCTCGCGTGTTCTTCTTCCGGTCTCGCGTGTTCTCCTTCCAGTCTCAGTGTGTTCTCCTTCCGGTCTCCGCGTTTTCTCCTTCCAGTCTAGTGTGTTCTCTTTCCGGTATCCGCGTGTTCTACTTCCGGTCTTGTGTGTTCTACTGCCGGTCTTGTGTGTTCACCTTCCGGCCTCGTGTGTTCTGCTTAGTGGCGAGCTGACTCCTTATGATCCTCTAACATCCGAGTCTCCGAGGTTATGAAATATCTTGAAGTAAGATTCCATGCTCAGGGTACGTCTTGCGTTGAGATATATGCATAACAGTCGAATTGAGCATGGAATCGTTATCAAAGGCTTTGTAATCTCTAGGCCATGTGTAAATATAGGTCATACCGGCCATTCTATTCGCATCAGATCAGAAAAATGTCGCAGATGCCTCTTGGCCGACACTTCCAAAATGCTGGCACAATCTCTGGTATATCAATTCTTGACTGTTGCACCTTCTGAATGACATGCCTTCTACTTCATTGGACACAGTACAGCTTCAGCAAAAACAGCATATCACACTCATTATCCGAGAACACCATTTGATTCCAGTAAACAGCAGGCTCATCGGAGGGTTCTCGTCCGTAACTTCAGCGTTTCTTTAAACAGATAGCTCATCCGAATATGATACTTAATAAACACATACCAACAATAATTTCCAAGACAAACGCTCCCAATACAAAGATACGCTAGAGAGACATTTCGGGAAGGAACCTTCAAGTATGCAGCAACAACAGTATGGGATGGACTCTCGGGCGATGTAAACAACAACAGTATGGAATAGACAACCAATCGATGCAAACAACAACAGTATGGAATTTACTCTCAGGCGATGTAAACGTATCCATGACTCAAAAGACTTTCCAAAAGAATTTGAAAGCACATCTTTTAAGATTGGCATATGCATTGGTCTAGTCTTATTGACTGTAACGCGTCTGTGAACAGTATAGCTGAAACTCGCCCCTATCGATTAGATCAGAGTAGAGTATATTATACACATGTATGTACGGTCATGACTACAGATAAGTGTCAGTCAGACATATACGTTTAATGTGACGGGTTATGTATACATCTACGCACATGCATATATCCAAACATGTAATGCAATCCCCTTCATGCTGACATTAACTCTGGACGCACTTTATCACCAACCAAGCCTTGCCTATGTAAGGGCCCAAGTGATGTTCCAAGTTACCGTATTTTCATCACCAAACTGAAAATCTAAATACTTTATTTATCATTGGTTTCCATTTGCAGGGCTGGTGTCGAGGTCTTCATGCCCTGACCCAGTATATGAGCAACTGCAACTACTGCTGGAATGCCTGCGAAGGCTTCTATCTACACACACTCATCGTGATGGCGTTTAGTAAGGAAAAGAAACTACTGTGGATGTGTATCGGAATGGGTTGGTGTAAGTAGCGTTCACTAAAACAGATCTTCCATGTTCCGCCATCAAGTCTAGACGTGTTGGATGCTGTATTGTATATTATATAGTGGTACATTTCCATGGTGAATCTAATTTTCAGCATTCAACAATGTCAACGGGATAAACAGATAAAGGCTCAAACAGTGGGACATTAATTCCATCTTGCTTTACCATTAGCGAACATGTATTTTACAACAGCTAAATATATGGTATTTTACGGAACTTCAACAATAATCGTTCTAATAATCCTACGTAGGTAAAATATAGTTCATACTATTATCCTTTCCACGAACTCTCAGCAGCTGTAGCCAATATCTAATTATGTATAATATAGTAAATTGTCTAAGTGATATATCGCATTAATTGGTTACATTATACTAGTAATAATAATATGCGTATTTCTACTGTGCTGAATACATGCTAGAAAGAGTACCCATAGCGGTACATTATTACACCGGATCTTTGTGCACTCGTTTCAGTTTCTCAATTCCTTGGGACGATACAACCAAAGCTGTCATATTAAAGGCATACAATCACATATATTTATGGCCGTGTTTTACTAGTTCTTA
>JAUTBQ010160513.1:0-12772 GCA_032361185.1 Lepetodrilus ovalis | reverse complement strand
GGTTCAGATATAAAAACTGTTCAGTATGGTTGGCCCTTGGGTATGCCACTCATAAAAAAGGTCGATACAAAAAATAGACTTTGGGAAGTTCGTATAAATTTACCTGATGGGATCGCAAGGGTTATATTTACCATTTTAGATGATAATATGATACTTTTACATGGATTTATGAAAAAGAGTCAGAAGTTAGAGAAAAAAGATATTGATTTGGCTATTAAAAGAAGAAAGGATTTAAGATGAACAAGCATCTAGGAAGTGATTTTGATGACTTTTTAAAACAAGAGAACATATATACCGAGGTCAATGAAGTAGCAACAAAAAGAGCTATAGCATATCAAGTAGCACAAGAAATGAGAGAGCAAAATATTAGCAAAACTAAAATGGCAGAGATGATGAATACAAGTAGGATAGTCGTAAACAGATTGTTAAACCCTGAGAATAATTCATTGACTCTAAATACACTTGAAGCAGCTGCTGAAGCTTTGGGTAAGAGGCTTAGTATATCGTTGGTTTAAACTTTTAAGTACAAAGATAATTTATGTGTATTTAGACTTACCCCAAACAAACAAAACCTCAAACTCCAAATAATCAAGCGGATATTCACGAATCAATTTTTTAGTATCTCTAAAATTAAGCTTTCTTTCACCACCACTTACACCGCTGTTTTTGATATAACGAAACTTAGATAGATTGTCATCAAACTCTAGTTTATAATGCTTCACTTGATGCTCAAAAGAGAAATATTTATCTAGCATCACTAACAACTCATCAGAATTTGGCAAAAAAGATTTTAAATTTGTGATCTCATATATAGTTTTAAATGTCCCATCACAAAATATTGCAAAAGCTATCTCATCACTTTTTGAGTTTATCTTTTTAAGTAGTGATTCTAAATCTTTTGCCCATTGTAAAGATGATGATGCGATGATGATATCACTCTTGGGTAGTTGGTCAAATTTTAGAGATTCAAAGTCTTCATTTACTAGCTTTATTTCCTTACTTGTAGGATGTAGCTCACACATATTGACAGCTTGGTCAACTCCTGTAAAGTTGTCTATTTTCCAGTTTATTTCATCATATACTGCACCACTTCCACAGCCTAAGTCTAAGATATTTTTGGGGTTAGAATTGATGCCATTGATTAGATTTTTTACTACTTTTTTTTGTATGATATTGTGTTTGGTGTAACTTTTTGCTTGTTTTGAGAACTCATTTGTGTGATTTTTAGGCATCGGCTTAACATTACTTTTAAATTTTTTAGGTATAATCGCCAAATTATATCTAAAAAAGGTTTTAATTAATGACATCAATTTTATTAATATTACAATTTGCTCTTGCTGTGATCTTGACGATTACAGTTTTACTACAGAAAAGTTCTTCTATAGGTCTTGGTGCTTATAGTGGAAGTAATGAGTCCGTATTTGGTGCAAGAGGTCCTGCTGGTTTTTTAACTAAAATGACTTTTGTAATCGGTCTTGCTTTTATCATAAATACTTTAGCTCTTGGTTACTTTTATAACCAAGGTAGTAAAGCTTCTATTATTGATGAGGTAGAGATCAATGTACCAGCTTCACCAGTTGAGGCTACAAAAGTTGCTCCTGTTGCACCATCAGCTCCAGCGACAGATGCTGAAGTACCAGCTGCACCAGCTCCGCAGAAGAAATAATTAACAAAGGATAGATCTATGCTAGATGATATTTTTAACAAACAAAAAGAGGGAAATGAGAAAGCACTTGAAGCTTTAAAAAAAGACTTTTTGACTATCAGAAGTGGAAAAGTTACAACTACGATACTTGATAATGTTATGGTAGATTATTATGGAAATCCAACACCTTTAAATCAAGTTGGTTCTGTTTTAGTTACTGATGCTACAACGATTACAATTTCGCCTTGGGAAAAGAATCTTTTGCAAGATATTGAACAAGCGATTCAGGGTGCAAATATCGGTGTAAATCCAAACAATGATGGTGAGATTATCAAGCTTTACTTTCCTGCAATGACTACAGATCAGAGAGAAGAGGGTGCGAAAAGAGCAAAGAGTATGGGTGATCATGCTAAAGTCTCTATCAGAAATGTTAGACAAGATGCAAACAACAAAATAAAAAGTCTTGAAAAAGATAAAGAGATTACAGAAGATGAGAGTAGATCTGGACAAGATGATGTTCAAAAAGCTACAGATGCTGCGTCTGCACAGATTGATACTTTTGTAAAAGAGAAAGAAGTGGAGTTGATGAAAATCTAATGCTAAATCTTGAAGAGATCTACAGAGAAGCTGGGGCATATTTAGAAGGGCATTTTCTTCTTAGTAGTGGTAAACATTCACAGTTTTATCTTCAGAGTGCAAAAGTACTTGAAGATCCAAAAACTGCTGAATTGTTAGCAAAAGAACTTGCATCTATGATAAACAAATCAGGCATCAAGATAGATACTGTTTGTTCTCCTGCTCTTGGTGGTATTCTTGCTGGTTATGAACTAGCACGAGCTTTGGGAGCTAGATTTATATTTACTGAGAGAGTTGAAAAAGTTATGACACTTCGTCGTGGTTTTGAAGTAAGTGAAGGTGAAAATATACTTATTTGTGAAGATATCATAACTACTGGTGGATCGGCTTTGGAAGCTGCAAAAGCCATAGAAGATAAAGGTGGAGTTATCACAGGATATGCAGCTCTTGCAAATCGTGGATTGTGTAAAAGAAACGGAAGTGATAGTGATGCAAAAGCTGAGTGTAAATTGCCAAAAGATTTACCATTTTTTGCACTAGATGATTTTGTCTTTGAGATTTATGATGCTGATAACTGTCCTCTTTGTGTTGGTGATTCAACTGCTTATAAACCTGGTAGTAGATAAAACCTACCAAATATAGTTTGTTATGAAAGTTTTTATTCTTCTACTACTATTTATAATTTCATTACAAGCAAAAGATTATAGGTTAAATACAAAAACACAAGATTTTATTGTGATGATGGTTAAAGAGCATAATTTTAAACAATCGTATTTAGAAAATCTTTTTAAAAATGTAAAAAAACAAAAAACTCCTCTAAAAATATTTACAAGAAAAACTAAAAAACCAAGTAAAGCCACAATAGCAAGATATCCAACACATGGTGCTTGGGATCGTTACTCTAAGCATAAAGTAAACAATCTTAGAAAACAGCAGGGAAAACTATTTATAAAAAAACATCGAAATACTTTTAATAAAGTTGAGAAAATATATGGTATTCCAAAAGAGTATATAGCAGCGATTATAGGAATTGAGAGTGCTTATGGAAAAAATGTAGGTAAATATCCTGTTTTTGATACTCTTACAACATTGGCATTTGAGAAAAATCGTCGAAATAAGTTTTTTAAAAATCAACTAAGAAAGTTTATACTTATTTCATTTAGAAACAATTTTAACCCAAAAAATGTTTATGGTTCATATGCTGGGGCAATAGGCTTGTGTCAGTTCATACCAAGCAATTATGAGCCGTATGGAGTGGATTTTAACAACGATGGTAAAGTAACACTTCAAAACCCTGATGATGCTATTGCTTCTGTGGCAAACTATCTAAAGAAAAATGGCTGGAGACGAGGAGAAGAAGTAGCTACAAGAGTAAACTATCAAGGAGATAGATTTAGAAAATATAAAACTGGTTATAACAAAAAATACTCTCGCTCATCTTTAAAAGGTATAACCCCAAAAAGAAGATGGGGCTATAGTGGAAAAGTAAGGCTTATAAAACTTGATCGAAAAAACTTTGATGAGCTATGGTACGGGGCAAAAAACTTTCATGTGATTACTAGATATAACCATAGTGCTTATTATGCTATGAGTGTGCATCAGTTAGCAAAAGGGATAGAGGGCTAAAAAGCCCAGCCAAATTTTAAAATCTCTATATCTACTATAAGAGTATGGTCATCACCTAAAAAAAATGTTGGTGCATCATATTCTAAATCCCTATGATTTCCTATGTATGCCCCTAAACTCAGACTAGCTCCCCAATAAAAACCGTTGTTTGAAAAGTATCGGTAACCAACCCCTGCCCCAATACCAATTTTTGTCTGTTTTGCTGATTTGTAGTCGCTCTCATCATATACATTTCCCTCTAAGTGAGCAAGCCTTGTAAATCCACTAATATAAGCTCCACCAACTCTATCATCCAAAAACTTTCTATAATGCAAATCTATTGTATATTGTTTATAATCATTACTATAATCACCGTCAAATTTATAATAGTGTATTGGAAATGCATACTCTATATTGTTTTGATGATCAAAATAAGAAAATGATCCGCTTAAAGTCTGCTCTTCTCGATGTAATAGTAGCAGATAAAAAGGATTGATCTCTACACCAAACTGTTTTTGTGTAAAGCTTTGATTGTTGTTTGGTTTGATCTGATTTTTTAGTAAATACAGAGGATTAGACACTAAACCCTCTGCATTTAAAAAACTTGTAGTTAAAAGTATATAACTAAGAAGCTTTTTCATAGACTACAAATCTATCGTACTTATTTCATTTCCAACAAATGAACCATTGCCATCTTCGTCAACTCTTACTGTTACTTTATCTTCACCTGTTATCTCTAACTCAACTGAATGATCATTGTCATCTATGTATTTAAACAATCCACTTAGAAGTACTCCATCTTGATTTGTTTTAAATGGTGTAGCACTTGCATCATAAGCTGGATCTACTGTAAAATAGCTACTATCTCCAATTTTTTCTTTTCCAGATATAGGATATTCGATTGAGTAACCATTGTCTAAATCTTTGTTTCTATACACAAGATTTTCTCCACCGTGAGTAACACCATTAATTGTCATTTCCATATTTATAGTTGATTGTTCCCAATCACCTATTTGTTTTATATCTATAGTTCCACCTGCTTTTATAGAGCCTGGTTCATCACCACCTGTTACAGAAAAACCTTGTGGAAAACTTATTCTACCTTCTCCATTTTCATCAAGATTCATTACCATGCTACCGTTTAGTATTTCACCATCATTATTACAATTATTGAAAGTTATATTATTCATCATTGTTTCAATATTGAAATTTTGCATTTGCATTTGTGCTATTGTATATGGAACAGTCATGCTTCCGCTAGTTGTACAAGGTAGATTAGCTCCTCTAGATTTTTTCTTTTGTTTTGCACCATTTATAACACCATTTCTATGTGCTATCGCATAAGCTAACTTTTGTGCTTCAGAGGTAGCTGAACTTGTTTTATCATTATCTTTCTTTGGGCTACTGCCACAACCAATCATCACCAATGCTGCTAAAACAACTATTGAATATTTTTTCATATTTTTTTCCTTAAAATTTTATTTAATTCTTCCAAGCTCTTGCATTGGAAAGTGTGTATAGTCAAACTGTCTTACATCATCACCGTTGCTAATGATAAGATTTTTGTTATATGGTATAACATCGTAACAGTTGATCTCAGATAGTGAACTATTTCTATCAAATGTAATTGTTACTGTTGTCTCATTTGTTTCGTTGTTTTCACCTTTTTGCGTGTGAAAGACTTTTAACCCACCTACACCATCACAAACAAAAAGTGTTCCATTGTCTATTCCAAGTCCTTTTGGTTCAATCATGTTTTTTGTTGTTATGAGTTTTGGTTTTACTGGGTTTCTTACATCTAGTACTTGAAGTGAATTTTCACCACTTTGAAGTCGGCAAGATGAACCACTTCTTAGTGTTACATATGCTACATCATCTTCAACTACAACTGGATCACAACTTTTCATATGAGCAAACTGTCCAATTTGTTCCATATTTTTATCTGCTGTTGGTTTAGAATAAATATAAACTCCACTCTCAGATCCAACATATAGATGATCTTTGTAGGAAAAAAGTGTCTCTACATCAAATGGTACACGATCTTTAGTATATGGTAAAGGCTGAGAGGGTATAGAAATATCAAATACCTCTAAATCTCTTTTATTTAAAGTATAAAGATAATCTCCAGATATCGCAAATCTTGCCATAGATCCACCTTTTCCAGTATTTCCATTTCCCACATTGTTTTTAGAGTCACTACTTCCACCTGATGCACCACCAGCTCCACATCCAGTTAAAAAACTAGCCAAAATTGTTGCTATTAATATATTTTTCATTATTTGTACCCCACCACTACACCCTTTTTTTCATCAGGGTAGCATCTATTTTTATCTATATCTTCTTGGCTTAGTGCTTGTAAATAATTGTAAGGAAAGACTTTTTCTTTTCTATTTACTACTGTAATGTTGTTTATATCATTTATATTTAAAACCACTAAGTCTATAAAACTATCTACATAAAGATAACCATCTCTTACAGCAAGGTCAATATTCCCCGGTATCTCTATAAACTTCTTTGGTATTGGTGTCTCTTTGACACGATTATCTACGATATGAATACCTTTATTTTTCTCATTTATAAGTAGTAAATCTCCATAAACATAAATCTTTCCAGCTTTACCAATTTCTCTAGGTTCTTTGACAGCTGGGTAATTTGCTCTTAAATCTTCATATGATATATATTTTGGTTTTTTGCACTTATCATAATAAGATGGACTATCATCAAAATCAATACATCCAGTCATAATAGATGATGCAATCAAGGAAAATACAAATAATTTAACTTTATTCAAAAGAACTCCTATATTTTTATATTTAAAACTATTTTTTAAGTTTATTAACAATATCATAACACAAAAAAGTGTAAAAAAAGTGTCTATTTGAAAAAAATTAGTAATAAATCAGATTATTTATCTCTTTTATATATTGAGGATGAAAAGCTTATTCGTAAAAATGCTGTCGAGTTTTTAGAAGATGACTTTTTAAATATATATGAAGCTAGTGATGGTCAACAAGCTTTGGAAATATACAGAGATAAAAAGCCTGATATCATCATAACAGATATAGAGATGCCAAATATGAATGGACTAGATTTTTGTAAAGCTTTACGAAAAGAAGATGACAAAACACCTATCATAATCACTACAGCTTTTACAGATCAAGAATACTTGATGCAAGCAGTTGAGTTAAATTTAGTAAAATACCTCACAAAACCTATAGATGAAGATAATCTTATAGATGCACTAAATCTTTGTATTGGCAAGATAGAAAATAGTGAAGATAGTATTGTAAGGTTAGCCAATGAGTTTTATTATGACACTCTAAATCATACTTTAAGCAGAAATGGGGATTTTGTAAAGCTAACGGCAAAAGAACAGACTTTCTTGACACTTCTGATAAACCAAAAAAATAGAATAGTATCATACAAAGAGATAGAAAATCATGTTTGGGATGGTGAATATATGAGTGATGATGCATTAAAAGGTTTGATAAAAAATATCCGTAAAAAGATATCAAAAGAGACTATAGAAAATCACTCAAAACTTGGTTATAAGATATGCATGTAGATAAGGTTTTAAAATATAAGCTAGTTTTTATAGGTTTGATATTTTTCGTACTTTTAGTAAATTATAAAGATGTGCTATTTATACAACCAAAGATATTTTCAACTTATGCTATATCGGCTGTCATCATAACTGGTATATCTCTAGGAATGATTGTATCTGTGATCGTTTATAATCTCTCTATCTACATCTATAGCAAAGATTTGCAGTATATTTACTATGCCTTGGCACAGATATCAGTTTTATTTTTTTTGGTAAGCTTGGAGAGTCTATATATAGCTCCATTCAATGAGATCTATGGCTTGGATAATCTGACTTTGCATGCTCTTAGTCAAATCTCTATTTTGATATTTTCAATGCTTTTTATTCGAGAGTTTTTGCAAACTAGGGTGATAGAGAAGCTTGATAATTTGATAAAGTATATATTGATTTTAGCTTTTTTAGATATACCGATTACAATATCATTGGGTCAAAATATTATTACAGCATTGATTCCAATTTTTGTCTTTATTTGGCTAGTTGTCTCAGAGTCAAACAGATTGATACAAAGTAAAAATAGACCGTATTATCTGTTTTATATCGGTTGGAATATCGTTATAGTCACTTCTATTTTGGTTTATACTTTACTAACTGACTATATCCAAAAAGATTTTCCATTTTTGCATATTGCTTTTTCGATTGAGTCTATACTGCTATCACTTGCCCTAACTTATAAGATAAAACTTCTTCAAAATGAAAAAGAGAGACAGCAAAGTCTATTGTTGCAACAATCCAGACTTGCATCAATGGGAGAGATGATAGCAAGTATAGCTCACCAATGGCGACAACCTCTAACCCATCTATCATTTTTGTTTATGAATATCAAGAAAAAATCTGACAATAAAATTCTGGTAGAAGAGAAGATCAAAGAAGCAAACGAACAGCTGACATACATGTCAAAAACCATAGATGATTTTAGAAATTTTTATAACCCCTCAAAACATAAAGAGAACTTCTCCATAAAAGAAGCTTGTCAAAATGCAATCAATATCTCTAAACACTTAAAAATAGAGATAAAACTAGAAGTAGTTAATGATGCGAAATTCTATGCAAACAAAAATGAATTTGAACAAGTCATACTAAACCTTGTAAATAATGCAAGAGATGCCATAACTACAAACAATATTAAAAATCCAAAGATAGAGATATGTATAGATGAGTTAACCATAACTGTAAGCGATAATGCAGGAGGTATAGATAAAAAAGATCTAAATCATATCTTTAATCCATACTTTAGCACCAAAAAAGGTAGTGATGGAATAGGGCTTTATATAGCTAAGACTATTGTTGAAAAAGAGATGGGTGGAAAATTAGAAGTTTCTAATTTAGATAATGGGGCAATTTTTAGTATTGTTTTATAAAACTTAACCTAAAACAACTATTTAAATAAAAATGATGGTAAAATAAAAAGAAAAAGGTGAAAAAAATGGCATATCCTGATAATTTTGATGAATTAAAAGATGAAGTAAGAAGTGCTGGACTATTAGATAGAGTCCCTGTTCGTGGTACTATTGAGATGATAGCTGTGATTGTTTCTTTGGTAGGAGCAATGGCTACGATGCAGATGTGGAACCCAGTACTTTTGGGATTGTTTCTAACACTTGTGTTTACTCGTGCAGTTTTTGTCTCTCACGATATATTACATCTTCAATATTTCAAGGGAAAAAAACTATCTTTTAAACTCTCTTATATTTACTCAGCATTGATTTTAAGTAACTCTACATCTTGGTGGGATTTCAAACACAATATCAACCATCACACTTGGTGCAATGTAGTTGAAAAAGATGAAGATATTCGAGCTCTTGATGGAGCATTTACTCCAGACAATAAAGGGAATAGTCCTTTTATAAAAAAATATAAACATATTATATTTTGGGGATCTATGTTTTTTATGTATCCTGCATTTATCAAACAATCGTATAGTTTTGCTCTAAAAAATAAAAATTATGGTGAATTTGCAATGATGATGCTTCACTGGCCATTGATCTGGGGAACAATATTTTATGTGTTACCTTTCTCTTCGGCGATCACCGTATTTATCACTTTATATATAACACTTTCAGTTTGGCTAGGACTTGGTTTTATAACTAACCATTTAGGTTGTGAAGTATTTGATTTAGAAGAGGGTAAAAAACTATCTTGGATGGAGATGCAAATGAGAGGTAGCCGTTCACTTTCAGGTGGGTCATTTATACATTGGTTCTATGGTGGATTAAATACTCAAATAGAGCATCATCTATTTCCAAAAGCACCAAGATTTAATCTTTTAAAAGTGCAAAAGCTAACTAGAGATTTTGCAAATAAACACAATATCAAGTATTTTGAGACAACACCAGTAGAGTCTTATGTTCAGATCAATGATGCATTAAAGGCTTATTAGATCAAAATATAATAGGAGTTTGAAGGTTAACTAAAAAGTGCTACAATCTTTTTTATAGGAGATAGTATGTTTTTAAAATTACCAACGGTAGATCAATTTACTCAAACTTTTAAAAGGTTTCCAGCATCAGTAGTATCATCTATGATTGTGATGCTTGTTATGTTGTTTCTTATTGAAGTAGATGGACCTAGAAGTGAAACATTTGAGTATCTGATAAAAGTTGTTTTTGTTGCTACTCTTGGTATTTTTATGTTTACAGCTTTTAGGCTTTTTGGTGAAAAAAATCCACTTTGTATTGTTGGTGTTTTGGCTTTAGTTGGATACTATTTTGTACTTCCTGATATGAAAGATGCTCCTAGTAGTATTGTTTTTGAAAGACATTTTGCACTTATAGTATTATTCTTTATAACGATATTTTGGGCTCCTTTTTGGAATAAAACTATCTCAAATGAAGAGATTTGGGAATGGATTCAGCAGGTTTTATTGGCATTTTTTATCTCTATTGTATTTTCTTTTGTTGTCTTTGCTGGGCTAAGTGGGGCTTTATTCGCTTTGGATAAACTTTTTGGTTTGGATATAGATAGTAAGAGATATGCACAGCTTATATTTTTAGTGATCGGACTTTTTGGTGTGAATTACTTTTTATCACAAATACCTAAAGATACAAATAATCTCTCATCACATGTCTATACAAAAGTTGAAACCATATTTACAAAGTACATTTTAACACCGTTGACTATAGGTTATTTTCTTATTCTTTATGCTTACACTTTTAAAATTATTTTAACTGGTGAGTGGCCTAGTGGAATATTGGCTTGGATTATTGTTGCTTTTTCTGTTGTGGCTGTTGTGACTTATCTCTTTTGGACACCACTTTGGAAGACGAGATTTAGACGAGTTTTCCCTTTGATGCTATTTTTCCAGACTATTATGCTTGGAGTTGCTATAAGTATGAGGGTTCAGGCATATGCTTGGACTGAACATCGTTATATGATAGCAGTACTTGGTGTGTGGCTTTTTGTGATGAGTTTGTACTTTTTGTTATTTAAAGGGGCTAAATACAAGTGGTTGTTTATGACTTTGTCGGTTTTGATACTCATAAGTCAAGTTGTACCTTTTTTCAATGCTTATGAGATCGGAAAGATAAGTCAACAAAATAGATTGAAAACTACACTCTTGGATAATTTACCACTTAGTGAAGATAGTAAAATTGAGATAAGATTTGAGATATCAGATATGATTGATTATCTTTATCGAAAACATGGAACACAGAGTCTAAAACCAATGATGCAAGATATAATAGAGAAGTATGAAAATAGAGATAAAAATAATACAAAAGATTGCAATACCTATTATAGTTTTTCTGAGTTTGCTACAAAGGAACTGGGTTTCAAGCATGTAAACAAATGGGAGATGAAAGGTAGAAATATACACGAGATACCTACATTTATCTACAGACCTATGCCCCAATATGTGGAAATAGTGGGATACGATTGGATTGTTGATGTGTCATATTATGAAGATAAAAGAAGTATTACTCCCATGATGCATATAAACAAAATTAGTAAAATAGATACTGTTTTCAACCTGACTTCAAGTAGCTTGGAGATAAAAGAGCATAACAAAACTATTGCAGATATTTCACTAGTAGCATTTTATAAAAGTATTGAATCCAACAAAAGTCTTAAACAAACACCAGATTGTGATGATAAAGCTGATAGTGATATATATGAAAAGATGAATTTTATCCATAAAGACAAAAATATAAGCATCAAGATAATGTTTTATGACATTGGCATGGATCAAAATAGCACGATAAACAATGCTCATGCCAAGATACTTTATAAGAGATTATAGATGGATTTTCCCTCTGCTTTTTTAAAGCCTTTTATTGATGCATATTGGGAATCGTTAAATCTTACTAGAGAGAGTATTGATGTACCTATAGTTCCTGATGGATGCATCGATATTATAAATAAAAATGGAGAAATTCTTTTAGTTGGATTAATGGATATTGCAATGATTGTGAAAATAAAGCCAGATGATTACTACTTTGGTGTTCGCTTTAAACCATCTGTTGCATCACTACTTTTGGATTGTAATGTATCGCAGTTCAATAATCAAATACTTATCAGATTCCCAAAAACCTATCCTTTTGTGCTTCCATTTGTAGTAGTCTGAAAATACCTCTTTCATCTTCTATAAGTGTTCCAACATATTTATTACCTTTTTAGAGTACGAAACTATTTTTTTCCTTATATTATCTTGAAGTGAAAATATTTCTACACATCTTCTGCATAGTAAAAATCTATAATACATCATCAAAAAAAAAGGAAAATAGTGATGAGAAGAAGAGAATTTATAGCTTTAAGTACCGTAGCGGCATTTTGTATCATAACAGGTTGTGGAAGAAACCCTAGTAGTGTCGGAGGCATGATGGGTGGTGGCTTACAGAGTAGTAGTGGAAATCAAAATGCTAAAAAAGGAACTTTACCAATCCCTGAGTTGTTAGTACCAACTTTAAAAAATGGTGTGAATCATTATGATTTAACTTTACAAAAATCTAAACATACTTTTTTTAAAGACATACAAACAGATACTTATTCTATTAGCAGTACCTACTTAGGACCGACACTGTTGTTAACCGATGGAAATGATGTCTCACTAAACTTTACAAACAGACTTGATGAAACGACTACTATGCACAGTCATGGCATGCATGTAGCCGCTTCTATGGATGGTACACCACATCAGACAATAGCACCAAATCAAACTTGGTCAGCACAGTACAAGGTCAATCAAAAGGCTTTTACTAACTGGTATCATCCTCACATAATGGGGAAAACTGCTGAACATGTTTATAACGGATTGGCAGGTCTTATCATTCTAGAAGATAGTGAAAGTAAAACTTTAGATTTGCCTGATCGTTATGGGGAGGACGACATACCTTTGGTGCTTCAAGATA